>PVKU01008910.1:0-67975 GCA_004027475.1 Anoura caudifer | reverse complement strand
AAGAACCTATGCACCCCAATGTTCATAGCAGCACAATTTACAATAGCCAAGTGTTGGAAGCAACCTAGGTGCCCATCAGTAAATGAATGGATCAAGAAACTATGGTACATTTACACAATGGAATTCTATGCAGCAGAAAGAAAGAAGGAGCTCCTACCCTTCGCAACAGCATGGATGGAACTGGAGAGCATTATGCTAATTGAAATAAGCCAGGGAATGAAAGACAAATACCATATGATCTCACCTTTAACAGGAACCTAATCAACAAAATGAACAAACAAGCATAATGTAACCAAAGACACTGAAATTGAGAACAAGCTGACAGTCACTAGAGGGGAGAGGGGAGAGAATTTCAGGGGAAAAGGGAAAGGGTTTAGAGCAACAACTATAAAAGACACATGGACAAAAACTAGCGGGGGTGGAAATGGGAGGGAGGTGGGGAGGGCTGGCGGGGTGGGCTGGGATGGGAGTAAAAGAAAACTGTACAAGAACAACAATTACAAAAATAAAAATATTTTAAAAATGCAAATTCAGCTCTGTAAAAAAAAATAAAACTTTGAAATGAATCATCACTATAAAAAAAAAAAGTAACAAATTTATTATCTCACAGTTGAGGAGGCCAGAAATCCAGTTAGTATCATTGGGGTTAAGTCAAGATGTCAGTAGGGCTGTGTTCTTTCTAGAGGCTGCAGGGGTTCATCCATGTCTTGCCTCTTCCAGTTTCTGGTGGCTACTAGCATTCCTTGGCTACATCACTCCAATTTCTGCCTCTTATCATGTTTCATGGCCCTCTGTATGTCTGTGTCAAAACTCCTGTTTTCTTTCTTGTAAGGGTACATGTGATTGCATTTAGGATCCAGTGGATATTCCAGGATAAAGCCCGCTTCCCGAGATCATGAATTTAGTCATATCTTTTGCCATATAAAGTAATGTTCACAGGTTCCAGGGATTAGGAAGTGAATATATCTCAAGGGGTAGAGGTGATTCAGCCCACCACACTGGTGTTCAAATTATCTCATTTTTTGGTCAGTATAGCCTCTAAATTGACTCCCAGATTCTTTGATACAACACAAATAGATACGAAAGGTGTTCCAGGTCTATCTTGTATACTTCTTGCCCAGGCATAGAATGAGTCATTTTCCCCAAGGAGCCCTGGTTCCTTTTATTCTATTTTATATATTTTAAAGATTTTATTTATTTTTAGACAGAGGGGATGGGAGGGAGAAAGAGAGAGAGAAACGTCAATGTATGGTTGCCTCTCACGCATCCCCTACTGGGGACCTGGCCTGCAACCCAGGCTTGTGCCCTGACTGGGATCAGCGACTTTTCAGTTTGCGGGCCAGTGCTCAATCCACTGAGCCACACCAGCCAGGGCCCTGGTTCCTTTTAGTAAGAAAATGTAGTGACCACGTTCTGGGCACTAGTGTGGCATGTGTTTTTCTTAGCAATTTTTCTAAAATGAATTGCACTTTACCTTGCTTTCTTAGACTATACTGGATATCATTGAATCTTTTATCAATGATTCATTCTGTTAAAAATACTAGTTTTGGGTCTGAGCTATAAGCTGGTGAATTCCCCAGTGTTGCTGAAGTTTGTTTTAAAGATTAGATTTCTTTGCCTTTATATTATTAAATGGTACCAAATTCCAAGTCAGTTCTAGACATTATTTTATTTTTGTTTTCCTGTGGCCCAGTCTTCCTTGGTATTAGTGGGGTCTGTTTCTCACCTACAGAGCTTTTCAGCTTACTCTCTTCACTCATCTTTAAACTCTTTTTCTGTATCCTTGGTTCTCTGATTATTTGACTATGCAAAACTAAGAGTTAATTAGGAGATAAAGTCCGATCTTATATAGTGTAGTATCAATATTAAGTCTGATAGGAAGGGATGTCTGTCTACTCTTCAGCTAAACATTCAGATGTGTGACTTTTTCATTTCTATTAAGCTTGAAGTCTTTTTTGGAGCGGGGGCAATGTCATGGTGATGGTGTATGGAGGGGTATATACTCTTCCACTTGGTCAAGACTGCCGGACCTCTGGTTCCAACTTTGGTAAAAGGTATTCATTTATTTGGATTTAGAAAGCATTTGAAGTTTAACTAGTAGTATTTTGAAGAATAAATTTTTTTAAAGAAATGTTTTATACTTACAGAAAAATTGGGAAGATAGTACAGTGAGTTTTTATATATTGCACATTCAGTTTCCTGTCAGTAATGTCATATGTTAGCATGGTACATTTATCAAATGAACTACTGCATGGCAGATGCTAAAGAATTATGTAAAACAGGGTAGGATGGAAAGGGGTACTGGTTTGTGATCCACCCCAGATAAGGGGAAAACACCTCAACAGCTTGTCAAGGGTAGAGCAAAGGCCTGTTACATGCCGTGGCGCGTAGGGAAGAGGTGGATCAGACAGTCTCTGAGATAATTTATGGAAAGCAATCTCTGTTCTGGTCCAGATCTAGCTTGAGGATCCAGTAGCATCATGTCATTGAACCAGTCTCACCTCAACAGAGAATAGGAGTTGTTTAATGGTTATACAGTTTTAATTTTTCAAGGTGGGATGAAAAGAATTCTGGAGATTGGTTGCTTAACCATGTGGATGCACTTCACACTTTGAATTGTACTACTAAAAAATGGTTAAGATGGTGAATTTTATGCTATGTATATTTTACTACAATTAAATAAAAAGTAAAATAAGTATATGTAAATAAGCAAAGAATTTATGAACTAATATTGATACATTATTCCTAACTAAAGTCCATAGTTTATTCAGATTTTCTTAGATTTTTCTTTTCTTAGATCCTATCTAGAAACTACATTACATTTAGTCACCATGTCTCCCTAGGCTCCTCTAGACTGTGACAGTTTCTCTGACTCTTTTTTTATGAATTTGCTGGTGTTAAGAAGTACTGGTCAAGTGTCAGTGTTTTATAGACTATCCCTCTCAGTTGTAATCTGTCTGATGTTCTTCTCATGATTAGATGGGGATTGTGTATTTTGGGGAGAAGACCACACATATAAAGTGTCATTTTATTTGCAGTGTTATTCCTTCTGAGGGTAGTGATGTCACAGTTTTAAGAAATTGTGACTTTCCTTACTGTACTCTTTGGAAGGAAGTCAGTATATGCTCCTGCCTGACATAGTGTTATGAAATATCAATCAGGATGGTTGTAAGCACATTTCCCCAGAGTGTTTCCTATTTTCTAACCAGTGTTAATCCCTTGTGGATATATTATTTAAATCAATGTTTAGCACCCTATGAACAGTCTTTACTAGAATGTTGTTGGGAGTGTCAGTATAATATGTTTCAGTATGAGTTCTTTGTTGCAAACAAAAAGTTTGTTCTGTCTGGTTTAAGCATAAAAGGAATTTTTTGGGTATGAGGTAGCTTACAGAGTCATTGGGAGGGCAAGGACAAATGGATTCTAAGCCCTTGGTTCTCAAACTGTAGCATGCATCTATGGGCTTGTTAAAACAAATTTGGTCCTATACCCAGAAATTCAAGAATGTCTGAGACTTTGAACTTCTAACAATTTCCCAGGTGAGGGTGATTCTGTGGTCTCAGAACTACACTTTAAGAATCACTGCTCTCCTCTGTTAAATTTTAAAGAACATCCAAAAGCTGCCACAAACTGGCCTGATAGGAACCTGTTTTCTCTGATGCTGACTGGTATATGGAGCTCCACTTTAATACAGTTGCTATTGCTGCTTGCATTGTTGCCATTTCTGCTTCAAGGAGCTGGACCTGTAACCACTGGGAAGCCACTGAAAGCAGGGAGAATTCAACTTTGTTTCTTTTCTTTTCTTTGGAAAAAAAAAAAGATTTTATTTATTTTTAGAGAGAGGGAAAGGGAAGGAGAAAGAGGGAGAGTAACATCGATGTGTGGTTGCCTCTCATGCTCCCCCTACCAGGGACCTGGCCGGCAACCCAGGCGTGTATCTGACTGGGAATCAAACTGGCAGCCCTTTGGTTCACAGGTAGGCACTCAATCCACTGAGCCACACCAGCCAGGGCTCAGCTTTGTTTCTTTATATTGCTCAATTCTGAATTGAAGTTGCATTTGTGTATGTTTGATTGGAGGAGCTTAGGTGACATGGCTGGCATTTTCATTTCAAGAGGTATTGGGAATCTGATTTCTGTTTTGTAAAGCTGCAACTCATAAAAATGGAAATATCTTTAAATGTTGAAAAAATATTTAAATGTTATTAAGATGATGGGTGATTGAATGTGGTGGGGGTGGGCAGGGCAGGGAGAGTATTGGGGGAAAAACAGGAACAGCTGTAATTGAACAATAAAAAATTAAAAAAAAAAAGGGACAAAAAAAGATGATGGGCAGTCAAGGATTTGACAGTTGTCTGCAAGGAGATAAAGCACTTGGACCAGGATACAAATTTTTGTACTGCTTCCTTTTTTTTAAAAAAAAATTTATTTTAATTGTTGTTCTTGTACAGTTTTCTGTCTTCCACTCCCATCCCAGCCCACCGCCCCAGCCCTCCCCAGCTCCCTTCAGTTTCCACCCCCGCTAGTTTTTGTCCATGTGTCTTTCATACTTGTTGCTCTTGTACTGCTTCCTTTATTAAAAAATGTCATGTGAACTGAGCAGTGTACTTAGTATCTTAGTTGATTGTACATTCTGGCACAAACTCCTTATCTCATTAGACCAGTAACAAGCAGTTTGCATACATTAGGGTAGCACTAGACTACTTTAAAAGCATAAGGGAGGAGGGAGAGAAGAAAATCTAGGTTTTAAGGTGGCTGACCTTAGGGGTGTAAATTGGCTGTGATGTAGGTGTGATACTTGAAGCAGGCTGGGAACTTGGGAAAAATAGAGAGGGTAAGAGAAGTAGAAGTAAAAATGAGGGCTCAAAATATCTAGGGTTCCAGTAAGCCCTCCAGAACACTGCTGTCCAACAGAACTGTAATGTAAGCCAAAGAATACAATTTAAAATTCTCTAGAAGCCACATTAAAAAAAGCACAAAAGAAACCAAAACAAAACCCTCCAAATAGAAAAACAGACAAAGTTAATTTTTTAAAATCAGTTTTATTGAGATTTAATTTATTTACTATAGAGAAACATCAATTTGTTGTTCCACTTATTTATGCATTCTTTGTTTGCTTCCTTTACGTGCCCTGACTGAAGATTGAACCCCAACCTGGGCATATCTGGACAACACTCCAACCAACTGAGCTACCCAGTCAAGGCACATTAGCCCTTTTAAATTTTATTTATTATTCATGGTTTTTAGAATATCCACAGAACTGTACATCCATCATCACTAATTCCAGAACATTTTTATCACCCCCCAAATAATCCCATATCACTAGCAGTCACTCCCCATTGTGTTCCTCCCCCAACCACTGGCAACAACTATTCCTGCTCTTAGTCTCTATGGTTCTTTCTATTCTGGATATTACATATAAATGGAGTCATGCAATGTGTAGCCTTTGGTGTCTAGCTTCTTTCACTTAGCATAATGTTTTCAAAGTCCATCCATTTGTAACATGTATCAGTACTTCATTTCTATTTATGGATAAATAATATTCTGTTGTATGAATATACCACCACAATTTGTCCATTCATCAATTGATGGGTAGCTTCCATTTTTTGGCTATTATGAATAATGTTACTATGAATATTTGTATATATCTTTCTGTGGAAATTAATTTTAATCTATTTTATTTACCTCAGTATATTCCAGTGTTATAATTTCTACATGTGATCACTATAAAAATTATTGAGATGTTTTAGATTTTTTTGTAGTAAAATCTTCAAAGATTCAATATATATTTTATACTTAACAGCATATCTCAGTACAGACAGCCATACTTCAGGTGCTCAATAGCCTTGTGTGGCTAGTGGCTACCATATTGGAAAGCAAAATGCAAAAAGAAATTCAAGGGGACAACTATGCTACATGGAGAAAATTCCAGTTTACCCAAAGTCAAAGATGCTTGCTTGTTGGGCTCCTAGATTTCCTTTCTCCCTTCCCTTTTGATTGTTTTTAGTAAAATACTCTTACCTCCTTTACTTCAAATCCTTGCTGTTCTTTAAAATCCTGACTTACATCCGTTTCATCAATGGGTTTTGGTTATTCCAGCTCAGTTTTTTATTTACCTGTTTATTTAGTAAATGTTTATTGAACACCTGTGTGCTAGCTACAGTTCTAGGTGTTGGAAATGTAGCATTGAGCAGGATACATAAAGTCTCTGTTTTCATTGCATGTATACTCCAGTAAGAAACAATATTTATTCAAATATTCAGAGAAATAATTTTGATAGTGGCAAGTGCTATGAGGACAGTAAAATTGGCCTGATGAGAAAATAACTTCTGCTGTTGGCAATTAAAAATGTATTCTTGTAATTCTAAACTCATAACTCAATAAAGCTGACTTAAAAATAATTTACACTAAAATTTACTGATTTTAAGCATATATATCCATGAGTTTTTATAAACATATGCAGTTCTGTAAGCATCACTATTATTGTGTTATACAACATTTTATCCTCAAAAGTTCTATGACCCTTTGTGGTTAAACCCCTCTCCCCACTTCTAGGTAAGTGCTGGTCTACTTTCTGATACTGTAGGTTTACCTTCTCTAGAATTTCATGTTAGTGGAATCGTATTTTTTTTTTGTCTGGTTTCTTTCACTTAACATATGCTCTTGAGATTTACCCATGTTGTGTATATTAATAGCTTGTTTCTTTTTGTTAACAAACAGTGTTCGATTGTGTGGATACACCATAATATGTTCATTTATAATGGGCATTTCGGTTATTTCAGGTATTTGGCTAAGTAAAGCTGCTGTGAGCATTTGTGTACAAATCTTTGTGTGAAACTATGTTTTCATTTGTAGGACTGCTGGATCTCATGGTTAGTATGCTTATAGGAAGCAGCCAAACTGTTTTCCATAGTGGTTGTACTATTTTGCATTCCTACTGGCAGCCTTACCGACGCTTACTAAATCCAAGCACAAAATAAGGATAAAATTTAACTTCACGAATAGTGGATTCTTAGAGTCCCAAGCCAGTTCCTGAAATGGCAACATGTAAGTTCTACTTATGAATCCCAGTAAAGAAAACTGAATTATTTTGGTGGTTGCCTTAAGTAAGCCTGATATTTAAGTTTTGAATAGCCTTTTTTTGTCTTGTAAGGGGGGAACTGAAATATTAATACATAGTTAAAATATGTATCTGCTAATCAGTCCAGTGGTAGTCATACTTCTTCATCTTCATTATATGGTGTTTGAAATACTTGGGAATTAGAGTAACACTAGTTTGTACAAATCAAATAGGTAACAGTCCATTTTTATCCATGCATACTTATATCAGCTCTGGAACACCAGCTTTTGACAGTTATGATAATTGGACTAAATGTAATCAGAAAAACTGTATATATAGTTTGCTTAATTCTGAAGTTATCCTTGTTTGGTATTTATTTGAGACTTTTTTCATGGTTCACATTTTCAATATATATTCCACATGGAAACAATGGTGGAATATAGCTTTATAGGAATATAGGAATAGCACATGGAATATAGTTTATACTGTATTGTTTATCTGCTGAACATTCACTGAAGTTTCCGTCCCTTGTTCACAGTTACTTCTGTATTTTTTACTTTTTCTCAAAGTTTTGTTTACCTGCTTAATTGATAACTTTGCTTGAATATACTTTCTAGAACATTTAAAAAATAATTATTAAGCAGGTGGTTTATGAGCATTTTAGGAAATAAAGTGATTTTGTAGTTATCACTAGGAAGAATCTCTGGAACAAGTTGAGCCAAATGAATATCTCTATTTTTTAGCAGGATTATGTACCTGAAACTTTAAATTCTGAAGTAGCTGATAGTACATACCATTTGAGAGCCTTTTATATGGAAGTTACTTTTATATGATGCTATCTCTAATTTTCATAGTATGTGATACTCTGTAAAATGATATCTTTAGTTTTTATTTTGAAGATTATTTTTATTTTTAGAGAGGGGGAAAGGAGGGAGAAGGAGAGGGACAAAAACATCAATGTGTGAGAGATACATCAATTGGCTGCCTCTTGCACACCCCCAACTGGGGACCTGACCTACAACCCAGGCATGTACCCTGACTGAAAATCGAACTGGTGAGCTTTTGGTTTGCAGGCCGGCACTCAAACCACTGAGCCACACCAGCCAGGGCAGTATTATCTTTATTTTAATATGGAAAACGTGGAAAGGTTTCAGCTATTTGCCCTAGTTCATATAACAAAAGATTGTGTTGGTTGAAGCACAAGTTTCTGACTCCAAAATTGTCGATGGCTTATCTTTGAATTTTAATAAGGCATTTGACTACACTGGTATGAAATCATGGATAAAATGAAGAAATGTAGTTTGATAGTGAAGGTAGTTGGAATCTCATATATCAATGTCAACCTCCACTGAGGTCTTGGGTGATAATACCAACATACTCTGTCATTAGTTCTAATTTAAAACTTTGTTTAAACAAAACAAAACTCTGCAATTTAACTAAAATTGTATCAGGTATAGGTTGGAGGTAGCCTTGGCTTAATTATAGTACAAGAATTAAGGATAGTGTTAGATTATGTTAATGTTACAGGCTAACAATATGGGGTTGTGGCCAGATAAACTAAGGTATATTTATAGTATGTAAGCAAGTAATAGCCCCCAGATATGATGTTTTTTTCTAGACTTTATGTTAGTATTGTGTTAGTATCAGAATGTCCTATTTTATGTAGATTTTGACTACCTGAAGAATGCTGAGAGCAACTGAAGTGAAGAATTTAGAAATTATTAAAAGATTAGGAGGGATTTCGTCTGGAGAAGAAAGGAGAGGACAGTGTAGGATGTCAGATATTAGAAATTTTCCTCTTGAATTCTGTAGGGCAGAACTAAGATTTCTAAGGAAGCTGATTTAGGGTTGTGATACTAAAATTAGATATTTCTAATAGATGGCCAGTTTATCTAAGGGAATGGCCAAGGCAGTGTGGGAGGAGTGATCTAAAATCTCTGAAGAGTGGAATTGGCTGCCCCATGAGGCAGTGAACTAAGTTATTTATGTTTGTGTGGAAGCCATATGATTACCTGTCTGTGATGGAATGGATTCCTGCATGAGTTAGTAATTGGTGGTTTTCAAACTATTAGACCTCTCTCCACAGTAAGAAACACATTCTTCATTGTAACCCATTATAAATGTGTGAGCACAGGTTTCCCTGCTATCTGAAAAGCAGAGTGTTCCTGTCAAACCTTTTGTAAGCTGAAATGGCATAAAGTGAAGAAGCAGTTACCAGTAGTTTATATGGAAAAATTTTTGAATGTTCCCACACCCCCTAAATAACATACTGTATTATACCCAATAACATATAAAACCTAAAATTACACTAGCATATAGTAAAGGCAGTGCCACTCACACTGCCTTTATAATGGCTCCCTGCAAAACAAACAACACTATTTTTGCTTTTTGCCTTTTTTCCTGAAAACAGAAATTCTCTTTCAGTTAGTGAAAATAGGTAGTGCTTATGTAGGCCTTTCATAAAAGCAGAGCAACATAAGACGAACTTTCAAAAAGTTGGGGATACCTATATCTGAAATACAAATTTCATGAAATAACATACACCCATATTAAAGGTATTGTTGATATTTTCTCTTTCATTATTTTTAAAGGGCATATTGCTAATCACTAAATTGATTTAACAACTCACTAATGGATTGAGAGACTGAGTTTGAAATACACTAGATTAGAATCTAAAATCCTTGTAACTATGATCTTATGATTGTTCCTACTCAAGTAATGTTAGACCCAGAAAACTGCACACTGCAAATGCCGGGAAGTTATTAATTTTGGTCATAAATGTCTTTAGGGAGGTTGAAAATGAGAAACCATTCCTGAGTCCATTGATTCTCCCCACCTCCACCCTTCGCACCTCTGCTACCTCCTCCCCCAAATCAGGGTTTTCCATTGTTTCTTCTTCTTAATTCTACCTTTACCCTTTTGGAGAATCCCTTCTTAAATAGTTTTTCATTATCTCATTTTCCCCCTGAATTAATATTTGGTACCAATTTGTTCTTTCACTTAATATTTTTCCTGGATTCATAATATCCTCAGGTAGTTAATGTAAACACCTAATCTTTACATAAGAAATAATTGACTTTCTTATTTGAAATTCATCATGTTAAAAGGGCCATCTTTCATCTGAAGTATTATGACAGCTAATTATTTTTGAGAGTTGCAAAAAAAGAAGATAAGACTTTTTACTTTGATTCACAAAAGGAAGGCTAAGAAGTTGTTTTGTGCAAACTTCTTAACAAAATGTTATTCTGTTTTAGAATTGGTGTATCTCAGTAAATGGACAAGGTGAAAGGATGCAGTTTCTTACTTAAAGTTGCTAAAGGTAGAGGTTTTGGGGATTTCCATATTTTTTTCAGACCATAAGATGCGCCTACGTTTTAGAGGAGGAAAATAGGGGGAAAAATTTTGAAGCAAAAAATGTGGTAAAATATTTACTAACATAAATAACATAATATTTCACCATTGTAAATGTAAACAGAACTCAACAACAGCATTAACAATCATTATTTCTCCCAAATTGGGGGAGTGCATTTTATAGTCCGAAAAATAAGGTATATAAAGTGAAATGGGATTATATAAAGTGAAAAGACCTTTCCATCGTACTAAAGAATTTGATTATTTTTATGTTGTGGAAAAAGTGATTCCCAAATGCTGTGTTTGTTCTATGACTGTAAAGTGATTGGTAATGTTAATCCAAAATTACCTGCATGTGGATTGCTCTTTGTGACTAATGTTCTCCAGAATAGTAATTCCTATCAGCCACACTTGTTACTGAATACCAAGTGGGGTTCTGCTGCCTAGGCAGAATTCTGGAGACAGAGGCTTGGTAATAGAAAGGAGTCTTTATTCAAGAATACACAATTTTGGAATAACAGCTTCCTACATGCATTAGTCACTTAAACCTATCAATTAAGGCTATATAGTCTTTCACACCTGAGTTCTATCATTCCCCTTGTTAGTTTTTAATTATCTTATTTCTGTAGGGTTAGTTTACAAACCAAAACAACTTAAGATATAAAAGCCACACAATTTTGGAAGAATGGCAGGCTTCTGCCTCAGATCTTGTCCCCTCTAGAACACCCAAAGAAGAATAACCCTGCTACTCTTTGACAGGCCAGCTGGATCCTGGACTGCACCCGGAGTTCCTTATCCCAAATACCATCCTTTGGGAAATGCAGGTAGCTGCAGCACAATCATCCAGGCATCCTCGACGAAAAGAACCTAAGAGCCCAATCTCTGCCCTCCTTGTATTTTAAATCTTCTGGCCCATAATTCCATGTGCTCTGGAGGCATTCAGCTTCTCAGCCAATCCCGTCCTAGACTGTTTATCTTTGCCTTGGACACCCTCCTCCTAGGGCCCCTTCCTACTCCTCTCCAGTAAACTGATCAGATCTCTCTGTATCATACCCACTCTATTTTTCCTCTCCCCTTTTGTGAGACATGCTAAGTAATTATGGATTTACATAAATATTAGACGCTAAACAAGTCGCAATTCAGTGTGTAGATTTACTGCAAATAATGATCATTTTTAGTAATTCCTAAAAGAAGCTAGACATAATGAATTTTTAGAGCTCCAAAAGAAGGCTAGCTGGAAGGCTACTTCTGAAACAGAAGAGATTGTATTTTTGTTTTTCTTTATTTTTGTTGTTGATACTATTACAGATATCCTTGTTTCCCCCTCTCTGCCTGCCACCACCCTGTACCTGCTCCCCCTTCCCTCTGGCCATCACCACACTGTTGTCTCTGTCTATGAATTATGCACATATGTTCCTCAGCCAATCCCTTCACCTTCTTTCATCTAGTCCCCCCTGCTCGTCTCTTGACAGTTGTCAGTCTGTTAATGTACGCATGCCCCTGTTTCCATTTTGTCAGTTTATTTTGTTCATTAGCTTCCATATATAAGTGAGATCAAAAGGTATTTTTCTTTCTCTGACTGGCTTATTTCACTTAAGCATAATAATCTCCAGGTCCATCCATGCTGTTACAAAAGGTAAGAGTTCCTTCTTTTTATGGCTGCATAGTATTCCATTGTGTAAATGTACCACAGCTTTTTAATTCACTCATTTACTGATGGGCACATGGACTGTTTCCAGATCTTTGAAATAACACTGCAATGAATATAGCAGTGCATATATTCCTTCAAATTGTTTTTTCAGGATACTTAGGATTTATTCTCAGAAGTGGAATTACTGGGTCAAAAGGTAGTTCCATCCTTATAACCATTACTTTGAACTCTATATCAGATAGATTGCTTGCCTCCATTTCATTTAGCTCTTTTTCTGGTGATTCCTCTGTTCTTTCATTTGGGGTCTGTTTCTTTGTCTCTTCACTTTGGCTGTCTTTTTGTATTTGTCTCTGTGTATTAGATAGATCAGCTCTGACTCCCAGTCTTGGTTGGGTGGCTTTATGTTCTAGGCGTCCTCACCCAGTGGTGTGTTCTCCTTGATCTCCTGAGCTGGGTGCTCCAGGAACATCCCTTGTGTGGGTCTTGTGGGCCCTCCTGTTGTAATTGATTCTTTTTATTTTTTTAAGTATATTTTATTGGTTATGTTATTACAGTTGTCCCATTCTCCCCTTTCATTCCCCTCCACCCTGCATACCCACTCCCACCCACATTCCCCCCCTTTAGTTCATGTCCATGGGTCATAAGTTCTTTAGCTTCTACATTTCCCACACTCTTCTTGCCCCTCCCCCTGTCTATTTTCTAACCACCGTCTATGCTACTTATTCTCTGTACCTTCCCCCCTCCTCCTCCCACTCCCCTGTTGCTAACCCTCCATGTGATCTCCATTTCTGAGTTTCTATTCCTGTTCTAGCTGTTTGCTTAGTTTGCTTTTGTTTTAGGTGTGGTTGTTAATATCTGTGAGTTTGCTGTCTTTTTACTGTTCATACCTTTTATCTTCTTTTTCTTAGATAAGTCCCTTTAACATTTCATGTAATAAGGGCTTGGTGATGATGAACTCCTTGAACTTGACCTTATCTGAGAAGCATTTTATCTGCCCTTCCATTCTAAATGAAAGCTTCGCTGGATAGAGCAATCTTGAATGTAGGTCCCTGACTTTCATGACTTGGAATACGTCTTTCCAGCCCCTTCTTGCCTGTAAGGTCTCTTTTGAGAAATCAGCCGACAGTCTGATGGGCACTCCTTTGTAGGTGACTGTCCCCTTATCCCTTGCTGCTTTTAGAATTCTCTCCTTCATTTTAATCTCGGGTAATGTAATTATGATGTGCCTTGGTGTGTTCCTATTTGAGTCCAACTTCTTTGGGACTCTCTGAGCTTCCTGGACTTCCTGGACTTCCTGGAAGTCTATTTCCTTTTCCAGATTGGGGAATTTCTCCTTTATTATTTGTTCAAATAAGTTTTCCACTTGTTGCTCTTCCTCTTCCACTTCTGGTACCCCTATAATTCGGATGTTGGGACATTTAAAGATGTCCTGGAGGTTCCTAAGCCTCTCCTCATTTTTTTGAATTCTTGTTTCTTCCTTGTTTTCTGTTCGGTTGTTTGTTTCTTCCTGGTCCACTCCATTGATTTGAGTCCCAGTTTTCCTCTCATCTCTATTGGTTCCCTGTGCGTTTTTCTTCATTTCACTTATTGTAGCCTTCATTTGTTCATCTAATTTGTGAGCAAAATCGACCAATTCTGTGAGCATCCTGATCACCAGGACTTTGAACTGTGCATCTGATAGGTTGGCTATCTCTTGGTCGCTTAGATGTATTGGCTCTGGGGCTTTGATTTGTTCTCTGGTTTCAGCCATTTTTGTTTCGTTTTTTTTTTGGTCTAGTCGTGGCTGTTGCGTAGTGAGGGGTGGGGCCTAAGGTGTTCCCCAGTGTGGGGCAGCCCAGTTGCTGGGTAGTGATGCTGTATGTGGGGGTGGGGTCGGAGAGGAAACAATGGCGCTTGCTCTACTGTCTCTCGGATTCCAGTCACTTCTGCCGCTTCCCCTTCACCTGGATTGTCTTCACATGAATGTGGGACCACCTGGTCAGCCAGCCGCCTTGTGCAGCCTTACTGGGTCTGCACCGTTGCCACCCCATGTCTGGGGTCCACTAGCCACCGCCTGTGCACCTGGGGCCTGCCAGCTGCTGCTGCCTGCATGCCCAGTCCTGCACCTCCACTTTTTCCTGCTGCGACTCCACCCCTCTTACCAGTCTGGATGAATGGTTGTTGGACATCTGTACAGTTCAATTTTCTATGAGTTCTGGTTGTTTTCTTGTTTCTAAATCTTTGTTGTCCTTAATTTTGGTTGTGAGAGGAGGCACAGTGTATCCACCTATGCCTCCATCTTGGCCGGAAGTCTGGAATGTTTAATGAAGGCTACACTAATAGCTCTCAGCTGCTAAGTTATAGAAAGCTTAATATTGTTGAAGATTAATATTGATGCTGATTAATTTGTCTATGATGTTTTGAAGATTCATAGTAATAGAGAAGGGTATGAACTGGAAGTGTAAGCATGTAACTGAGTCAGGATTGTGAGATTGGAAGTGACTTCTGGTCTTTTGTAGCTATATACAGTCACTTGATCACTCTGCCTTTTTCCTTTATTTACTAAATAAATATCACTGATTTAACAGTTATAGCTAACAGTTTTTTCTATATGTCAGGCTAAGTAATTTTTAATCAACTAACTATTAGCTAATTATTATCAACTACTTACTAGTTACATGTTAGAAAAATAATACAGCATTTTGTGTGATGAGAGCTATTTTTAGCTTGATTTTGTAGTTGGTTGCTAGTGCATTAGGATGTGCCTATTTGTAAACTTTCCTGGTGCCTTATGCAAGGTGAATTGATTTTTCCAGATATAGCAGTAGAGGCATTCTTGTAAAAAGCAGTTGTTTTGGACTTTTTTTGTCTTGTAGGATTGTTAGAAGTACTTGAAGTGTAAATTAAAATTTTTTTAATTAAAAAAAATGGGAATAAGGGAGTTCCTTGCTACATCCTCAAAGGGATCATGATTCCTAGAATTGAAAACTATCCTGAAACCTGGAGAGAAGCAGCCAGACCTGTGGATGTGGACTTCATTTGAACTGGGTCAGAGCCAGGACAGGGTTGGGAATAGTGAAAACACACTTAATCATGTCTGCAATTTTAAAGGCCGAATTTTAGTTTTTATTGATTCATTAGCCTCAGTTTTTAAATATAAATATTATGTTGAAAGGTATAGGTTTTTTGTGTATGTGTGTTTTGATGGAAGTAGGAATGTAGCCCTTCTCTACCTCATGCAGTAATCAGTGGTTGTCAGTAATATTAAAGTGGAAAGTGGAAAACTTGTTTAACAATTGGATTTGGATAGTAAAAATACAAGAGAAATAAATAGCACAGAGAACAAGTTTCCTTCTTGATTTTCCATGGCAAATATGCGAAAACTGCACATTTCCCCATTCCAGTGGATTTTCCATTCTTCTTTTTCTCCAAACATTATCAAATGTTCAAATGACTAGATGCCATTCTTTGCTTTGACTTAAAGACCCTAATATTTGCTCTACAAAATGACTCTTTATCTTTGATGACATGGAACTCAAAGCTGCTATCATTTTCTCTGTTTTGCCATGAATTGCATCAGTACTGTTAGATTTGTGGTAAGGCTACTCTGAAGATATAATGGGAGTAAATATACTGGTTTTAGGTCATTATTATCAAAGGAGTTGTAGAGAACTTTGAAAAGCACATGGAAGAAAATTAATGAGTCATACTTCTAATACTAATAGGTAAATCCTTGGTGCATTTTTCCAGCCTTTTTTTCTATGTACTATAAAATTAGCTCTCAATTAAATTGAGTAAGGGGTTGAGTGCAGGGAGGACCTGCAGAGATAATCGCAGATCATGGTTAAAATTATAGACAAATCATCATTATCTAGGGTTGGTTTGTGTTAGGGAACTGGGTGGGACCTCAGCTGGCCTAGGTAATTATGTGGTGGCATTAGTACTGATAGGTATCCCCTAGAGGGGTTAGGGTCATAGCTTTGTGGCTGGGCACGAAGAGGTCAAGAGTTGGACTCTTGAATTTCCCACCTGTTGCTTGAATCAGAAGAGCCTCTGGATTTGGTCTGGATAGGCATTTAATCAGTTGTGGCCAAATTGTAGAGCTGATAAAGTAAAAAAAAGTGTGTCCCAATCTCTGCCACACCACAGTCAACATTAATCTAAAAAACTGAGGATATTCTGGTAACTGAGAGTTCGTAAAGAATACACAGTTCTGTGTCCTTTCTATATGAAAGAGTTTTTTACTGTGACTTCAGTGTAATGGTAATGAATCATCTTAAAATTAGAAGAGTGGTTCAGGCTTGTATGGCTGTCCTAATCAGGGAACCTGTTAGATTTTGCTTATAACAACACATGAGAGAAACAGGAGCTAGCAAGATTAGCAGTGGGTTCAATTGTGGGAGAAATAGCCCAAATAATTTAATATTTAACAATTCCAGAAGTGGACTGACAATTCTGTCAGACATATAAAGGGACTTTAAAGCTCTGTTTTGAGAAATTTGTGATATGTGATTCTCCGTGTATAGGCTGTTTCACTTTATATGATTCATTCATGGTGTGTGTGTATTAAGTGTAACAGATGTGTCTTTATTTTTTTTTAAGTTACAACTTTCCAGAATATATTAGATCTTTGGAAGAAGCTTAACTACTTGTTTCATTATAGAAATGTGCAGCAAGAATACTAATTATTCCTGTAATAACTTAAAAATGAAAGTTACTACATGTTAACTAGTATCTTTTTCTTCCAGTTTCTCTTCAGCAACGGGTAGCAGAATTGGAAAAAATTAATGCAGAATTTTTACGTGCGCAGCAGCAGCTTGAGCAAGAATTTAATCAAAAGAGAGCAAAATTTAAAGAGTTATATTTGGCTAAAGAGGGTAAGTTTATGTCTTCCCTTAAACCCCATACTGAAACTGCCTTAAAAAATGTCAGGTTTCTTGGTAGTACAATGTTGTCATTGAATAAACCTTGATTTTATTTATACTCAGATTGTATAATAAAAGCCTATTTAGTGGTAAGGGTTAAGAATGGAACTGAAAAACAAGCCTAAAAATGTATTATTCAGATTTTCCCTTCTCTTTTAACCTTAATGATGGTGTTTAATATAGTAGTGGACTATATATTTCTGGGACACAGGACTTTCGGTTCTCTTAACACTTGAGAGATAACCCCAGGCAAATCAGGACTGTTGACATTCTAATAATAACTTTAGCCATGTTATGTTAAAACTGATAGTTTGTGGAGTTTATCCAACAAATGTTCAGTTATTTATTAATAAATATTTGTTTAATACCTATATGAGGTAGACATCGTGTTCGGGTGCTGGGTATATAGAAGGAGCAAGAGTCATGTTCTTTAATTCAAAGAATTTTAACTCTCGTGAAGAAAACAGATATTAAATAGTTGTGAGTTTAAAAAAAATAGCAGATACATGAGAGCGTATCGTGAGTGACCTAGTCTGAAGGATAAGGGAAAGGGCTTACATTTTGGGTACTGAACCAGGAAAATATGGATATGGTTTTCATTGCCCTCTGGATCAGTGGCTTTCAAACACTGACATGGATAAAAATCACCTGGAGCCCTGGCTGGTGTGGCTTAGTGGATTGAGTGCTGGCCTGTGAACTGGAAGGTTGCAGATTTGATTCCCAGTCAGGGTGTATGCCTGGGTTGCAGGCCAGGTCTCCAGTTGGGGGTGTGAGAGGCAAATGATGTTTCTCTCGTACATGTTTCTCTCCTTCTCTTTCTTACTCCCCCCCCCTCTAAAAATAAATAAAATTTTTAAAAAATCACCTGAAGAACTTGTTAGAATATGGTATGTTGTGGTGGGGCCTGAGAATTTGCATTTCTGCTAAGCTCATAGGGGATTGCAGTACCGCTAGTCTAAGAACCACAGTGTGAGAACCATGGCTGTAGACTAGTGATCATCCAACTTTTAAATGTATGTTTATTTCTAATTTAAAACTATGTAAAGGATGTAAATTCTATCATATTGTCACTTTAAATTGCTTATGGTATATAATTCTGAATGCTGAATTAGTATTTTTGCATTATATGCATAAGGAATATTGGACTGTAGATTTTTGTTTTTTGTTTTTGTTTTGCTTGTGATGCCTGTGCTGGTTTTGGTAGTCAGGGTAATGCTAATCTCACAAAATGACAGTGTCCACTTACAGCAGTTCTCTTCATCATTGGTCTGGAAGTTCTGTCGAGGGCAATTAGCCCTCATACCTCACACCCAGTAAGAGGAGTCTGGACTAGAAAGAAGAAACAAAGCTATTTCTATTCCCAGATTATATTTTTAGTATGTAGAATTGTGTGGAATCCACTAAAAACTATTCAGACTAATATGTAAGTTCAGCAAGGTTGCAGGATTCAAGATCAATGTGCAAAATCCAGTTGTTATTTCTAATACTTGCAGTGAATAACCTGAAAATGAAATTTTAAAGAAACAATTTCATTTATAATAGCACAAAAAAGAATAATATACTTTGGAATAAATTTAACAAAAAGTGCAAAACTTGCACTCTGAAAAGAAATGCACTTAAAGATTTTAAAAAGAACTAAGCAATTGGAGAGATATACCATGTTCATAAATGGAAGATTAATGTTGGCGATACTTGCCTGATCTACAAATTTGATGCAGAGTCTTTTAGTATCAGTTCTCTTCTTTGTAGAAATTTACAAGCTGATCCTAAAATTTATATGAAAAAAGCTAGGGAGCCAGAATAGCCAAAACAGGACCCAGTCTTCCTTCAGCCACTTTTTATGGCTTTCAGCTGTGCGGAAACATGCTAAAAATTAATGTTTAGGCTTGGTATTTGTGGTTTTTCTGTTCATATTGACAACATGGTGGTGAATAGCTCTGGATAATTTCCAGTAAATCAAAAAGTTTCTGGGATAATTAACATGAGGAGGTGTTAATTATATAAACTTGAGCCTTGACAAAATTGTAGTTCTCAGAAATGAATAAAGTATTTCAAAAATAATGCTTTTGCTTTTATTTCACATTATCTGAAACAGTTTAACCCTTAGCATATGGAGTAAATACACACACTTTTCTTTTGTGTTTTCATGGTTTATGCCTTTACTCAATTTCTGCGTCATTCTTAGTCACACACTATAATTTTAGATATTCATTTTTCCTTTAATGAAAATTATTGTTGTTTTAGGTAATTACTTTCTGCAATTAATGTTCTTATAATTGTCTCTGGCTAGTGTTTCAGGATATTTTAATAGTGAGGACAAAGTGATATGAAACTGATGTTGAGAGACTAAAGATTTCTTAAATGACTTAAAATTAGCATGACTACGTTTTCTTCTCCGTTATTTAGACTACCAAATTTTTAATTTTTGTGATTGTTTGGTAATCATGAACGTCTTCACAACTTTTAAAAGTACTTTAATTGATATTATCTACTTGATTTTTTCATGTACTTAGAAATTTATGCAGAGGGGTGTTGCCGGTATCTTGGCTTAATGGCTTGTGATTTTCTTAAAGTCATACAGCTGGTACACAGTACAGTTAGATCTCAAATCCAGTTGTTCGTGGCTAGGTGACTTAGTTATTTGCTCTCTAAAGGATATTGATAGCTTTGAAAAGATGAACAGTTCTTTTGCATAAATGTCTCATAACTTTTAGAGAGCAGTAGATAACAAAAAGAAATTAAACAGTAGCAGACAGGGAAAAAGTTATGTAAGAAAAAAATAAGAGTTAACATCCAGTATATGTAAAATACTCTTCCAAATTAGAAGAAAAACAGTTTATTAGAAATACAAGTGAAGAATATCATCAAAGAGGAAATACTGGTCATTAATAGTTATATGAAAAGATAATCTCTCTATTAATAGGCAAATAAATATTGAAACTATTGCCCTGGCTGGTGTGGCTCAGTGGATTGAGTGCTAGCCTGTGAGGGTTGCTGGTTCAGTTACCAGTGGGGGCACATGCCTGGGTTGCCGGCTAGGTCCCCAGCAAGGGGGCGCCCCAGAGGCATCCACACACTGATGTTGCGCTCTCTCTCTTTCTCCCTCCCTTCCCCTCTGTCTAAAAATAAATAAATTAACTTTTTAAAACAATATTGAAACTGTTACCATTTTCTAGCCATGATGTTGGCAAAAATTTTAGAAAATGGAAAATAGTGATTATTGCTAAGAGTATGGGAAACAGACACATCCCTATATACTTTTGGTAGGTTCATCTTTTTTGGAAGATGTGTTAGCCAAACAGATGTCCTTCCTAGGCTTAAATCATGTTGTAGGTCCACCAAATAATGTCTAAGAGATGGTAAGGGAGTGCTGAGAAATTAATTCTAACTTTAAAAACTTGTATCTAGTAACTGCCATGTTTCTTTTATTAACCATTTCTTTTTTCTTTTTTTAAATATATTTTATTGATTATGCTATTACAGTTTTCCATTTCTCCCCCATCATTCCCCTCCACCCTGCACACCCACTCCCACCCACATTCTCCCCCTTTAGTTCATGTCCATGTATCATAAATTCCTTAGCTTTTATATTTCCCACACTATTGTTGCCCTCCCCCTTTCTATTTTCTACCCACCGTCTATGCTACTTATTCTCTTTACCTTTTCCCCCTCTCTCCTCCTCCCAATCCCCTGCTAACCTGCCATGTGCTCTCCATTTCTGTGGTTCTGTTCCTGTTCTAGTTGTTTCCTTAATTTGCTTTTGTTTTAGATGTGGTTGTTAATATCTGTGAGTTTGCTGTCTTTTTACTGTCCTATTTTTTATCTTCTTTTTCTTAGATAAGTGCCTTTAACATTTCATATAATAGGGGCTAGGTGATGATGAACTCCTTTAACTTGACCTTATCTGAGAAGCACTTTATCTGCCCTTCCATTCTAAATGAAAGCTTCACTAGATAGAGCGATCTTGGATGTAGGTCCTTGACTTTCATGACTTGGAATACGTCTTTCCAGCCCCTTCTTGCCTGTAAGGTCTCTTTTGAGAAATCAGTTGACAGTCTGATGGGATCTCCTTTGTAAGTGACTGTCTCCTTATCCCTTGCTGCTTCTAGAATTCTCTCCTTCATTTTAATCTTGGCTAATGTAGTTATGATGTGCCTTGGTGTGTTCCTCCTTGGGTCCAACTTCTTTGGGACTCTCTGAGCTTCCTGGACTTCCTGGAAGTCTATTTCCTTTTCCAGATTGGGGAATTTCTCCTTTATTATTTGTTCAAAGAAGTTTTCCACTTGTTGCTCTTCCTCTTCCCCTTCTGGTACCCCTATAATTTGGATGTTGGGACATTTAAAGATGTCCTGGAGGTTCCTAAGCCTCTCCTCACTTTTTTTTTTTTTTTTGAATTCTTGTTTCTTCCTTGTTTTCTGTTTGGTTGTTTCTTTCTTCCTTCTGGTCCACTCCATTGATTTGAGTTTTCCTCCCATCTCTATTGGTTCCCTGTGCGTTTTCCCTCATTTCACTTATTGTAGCCTTCATTTATTCATCTAATTTGTGAGCAAAATTGACCAATTCTGTGAGCATCCTGATCACTAGTGCTTGAACTGTGCATCTGATAGGTTGGCTATCTCTTGGTTGCTTAGATGAATTGGCTCTGGGGCTTTGATCTGTTCTTCTGCTTGAGCCATATATATGTATTTTTTGGTCTCGTCATGGCTGTTACGTAGTGAGAGGTGGAGGCTTAGGTGTTCCCCAGGGTGGGGCAGCCCAGTTGCTGGGTAGTGATGCTCTATGGGGGTGGGGTCAGAGAGAGAGCAAAGGTGCTTGTTCTGCTGTCTCTTGGATTCCAGTCCCTTCCGCCCCTTCCCCTTTGCTTGGATTATCTGTGCACGAATGTGGGTCCACATGGTCAGCCAGCTGCCTTGCATGGCCTTGCAGGATCTGCACCATTGCCACCCCGTGTGCGGGGTCCACTAGCCTCCACCTCTGCCCCTTGGGTCTGCCAGCTGCTGCCTGTGTGCCTGGGTCCACCAACCTCCACTTTTTCCTGCCATGACTCCACCTCTCTTACTGGTTTGGATGAATGGTTGTTGGACTTACGTACAGTTCAATTTTCTATGAGTTCTGGTTGTTTTCTTGTTTCTAAATCTTTGTTGTCCTTAGTATTGGTTGTGCGAGGAGGCATAGTTTGTCCACTTATGCCTCCATCTTGGCCAGAAGTGTCTATTAACTATTTCTTAAATGTTTACTTGTGCAAGGCACTGTATTAATAAGCATTTTCAATAAATTGTTTTATCATTAAAACAACCTTCTGAGGTGAGAATTTTTATTCCCATTTTGTATGGATGGATGTAGAATTGAGGCTGTGGAGGTTAAGCAAGCTCATTTAGCCAGTGGGTAAAAGCTTAAATTAGCTCTAAAACTATGGCCTTAATCCTTATCTGATTACATAATTAATAATTTATTTGTGATACCCAGCATACCTTAAATTTTACCTTTATAAAAATTTTATTTTCTAAGTTAACTGTGAAATTTAATGCTTAACTTCTTTATTAAAATGTTACCATTATAAATTTGATGCTTGTTTTTTCATTGCAGTGCCAGCCTGATAAATGTGAGTCCTTCATTAACGGCAAGTTCTTTACTTTTTTCCCAGAGGATCTGAAGAGACAAAACGCAGTGCTACAAGCTGCACAAGATGATTTGGGACACCTTCGAACACAGCTGTGGGAAGCCCAAGCAGAGATGGAGAATATTAAGGCCATTGCCACAGTTTCTGAGAATACCAAACAAGAAGCTATAGATGAAGTAAAAAGACAGTGGAGAGAAGAAGTTGCTTCACTTCAGGCTGTTATGAAAGGTAAAGGCAAAGAAAGTTAGATATTTTATGATTTTCCAAGATCTGATTCTGATTATTGAGAACATTTTTAGAGTTTCATTTGTGACTTTATGTATTACCATCTTCAAGATGTACTGTCATCTTCAAAATAAAAGGGAAGTCAGTTATGTTGTATATGGGTATGTCATCTGTATCTTTAACAAATTTAATAATGGAGAATTATTGGGTTGGCCAAAAAGTTTGTTTGTTTTTTTCCATAACATGACTCTAGTAGCTCTTAGTTGTCTTCAACTTCATTTGAAACAGTTTTGTTAGGTTGTATTGTGACAGCTGTCATCAGCATGCATTAAAAAAAAAACTTAACAAAATTGGTGAATTTTTGTGTAGTTGCTTTAATATTGAAGATGAAGAAAATGAGCAATATTTTTGTCATATAATGGTTTCTTATATCAAGAAAGGTAAAAATGCAACTGAAATGCAAAAAAAAGATTTGTGCAGTGTGTGGAGAAGATGCTGTGACTGGTTTGCGAAGTTTTTTGCTGGACATTTCTTGCTGGATGGTGCTCCATGGTCAGGTATACTGGTTGAAGTTGATAGTGATCAAATTGAGACATTAATTGAGAACAATCAATTTTATACCAGGAGGGAGATAGCTGACATACTCAAAATTTCCAAATCAATAAAGTTGTTGGTGAAGATGAAAAATGTCTTTCACTTTATGGAAAAAAAAATATGGATTTTTTGGCCAACCCAATATAATGAGAGTGTTAAAAAGATACTGATTTAAATGAGAACCATAGTTCATCATAAGGTTAAAGCAGGGCTTCAACATGGATTTTCTTGCAAGAGTCAGGCAACTACTGTCAATGAATAAAGCTGAATGGGCACTAGGGAGAATGTAGGACTAGAGAGAACTCCTTTGCAAAGAGTAAACTTAGTATTTACACTTACTAGTTCCAATTCATTATTGCCCATCCAATCCAGTGTTGTCATATCTTTTACATTTTTTAAGGAAAATTTGAATTTTTATATGAAATTTTCAATGCAGTTCATCATAGCATGACCTGTGGGTTAAAATAGGCTTTATGGGCTGCTGGCTTGGTCTAAAGGAAGAGCAGTAATTTGGTCTACCTGCTGTTGGCACTAGTGCTTAATTACTTCCTACAATTTCTGAGAAAATAATATTGAAATGATGTTGCTCCTGAATCTTTGAGTTTCTGAAATTAGTTTTATTATAAATGTGAGATAGTGACACTGCATTTTTAGGACAATGAGATGCACCTAGGTTTTGGAGGAGGGAAATAGGGAAAAAAATTTTGAAGCAAAAAATGTGGTAAAATATTTAATAACCTGCGACCCCATTCCACTGCTGCCCCCCTCCCCCACAGTGAGCCTGGCAAGTTACATTTGGACTATAAGATGCACCCCCATATCTCCCCAAATTGGGGTGGGAGTGTGTCTTATAGTCTGAAAAATATAGTAACTTTTTTCCCCTCCAACTTAATAGTTTTGTGTCATTTTTGCCTTAGTGCTATTTGCAAGAAGTCAGGTTAAGTCTAGCCCTATATCTGAGTTTGTGGCTATCACCTACAGATTACTGTGAGTCTCTAACAATGCTGACTATAGTGGATTACAAAAATAGGAGTTCATTTTCCTTACAGAAAAAGACATCCAGAGGTAGGTAATCTAAAACTGGTTACAGTGGTTCCACGATGTCCCCAGTGTTCTAGGCTCCTTCAGTCATTCTGTTCCTTCATTCTTAGTATGTGGTTTTCAACCTCACTTTGCTTCATGACTGAAAAATGACTGCTCCTCCTTCAGTCTGCCTCAGGAAAGAAAACATTGGCCAGAGTATATAACCTTCTTCCCTAAGCTTTCCTCATCTGCAAAATAATATTACACAGGTTTATTTGAAAATTAGAGATGATGATTTAAAGCTCTTAGCAAAATTTCCACACATAATAAGAACTGGAGATTTAGTTTAGTTTTTTTTAGTGAATTAAAAGATTTCTAGAACTTAAGCAAAAGCTTCTAATATAACTACTTAAATTTTAGTGTGTCAGAACATAGTTGTTTTGTTTTTTTTTCCCAGAATGCTTAGACATTAAATATTTGTTGATGTCTTGTAGAAACAGTTCGTGACTATGAGCACCAGTTCCACCTTCGGCTGGAGCAAGAGCGAGCACAGTGGGCACAGTATCGAGAATCTGCAGAGAGGGAAATAGCTGATTTAAGGAGAAGGCTGTCTGAAGGTCAAGAGGAGGAAAATTTAGAAAATGAAATGAAAAAGGTATGAAGGAATGTATTTATCTGTAGAAATATTTGAGTGCAAATGCAAGATGCTTTAATATTATTATAGTAATAGAAGATGTACTTTTACATTTTCTGTTAGAGGAATTATTTGGACATAAACCTAAGTATAGTACTAGATACTGTATTTTGCCATGTATAATGGTTACATACCATGGGTATAATAATAGATATAATAATCCCATGCACAATATGCACAAAATGTGGGTGTGCATTATACACGGCAAAGTACAGTAATTTGATGTCCTTTCCCCATACTCTGTATGGGAAATTCCCTCACCTTCTTTAAATCCTTGATTAAATATCTCCTCATCAGGCGTATTTTAGCCAGACTATTTACCATTACAACCTATCCATCTTCCTCCTCTTATCACTCTTTTCCTATTCTGATTTTTCTTTTTCCATAGTGTGTATTTTATGGTATACATAGCATTCACCAATTTATTATGTTTATTATTTGTTGCCTTCCTGTCGTTACTAGCATGTAAGCTCCATGAGGAAGGAGTATTGGTTATTTGTGTATCCTAAATGCCTAGAATAGTATCTAGTACATAGGTACTCAAAAACTATTTGTTGAATTAGTGTTGTTTCTTGATGATTTTGTCTAAACCAAAGCTTTAATTTAGCCTTTTTCCTTAGTAGCTTGGTTCCTTTGTGATGAATGTACTACGTATATGTTTGAACATATTCCTGTAAGATGCCTGAACATAAACCAACTAAATACAAAGTGAAACATTTTATCATTGAGATAATTTAAAAAGCTTTTGGCTAGTTTGGTTAAATTTTATATTGTTAATTTATATGCGTACATATATCTTATTTTTTTAAACTTTTTTGGTAAATTTTACTGATTATGTTGTTACAATTGTCCCAAATTTTTTTCCCTTTGCCACCATCCACTGGTACCCCTGCCCTCCAGTGATTCCCCCCACTGAGTTCATGACCATGGATTGTGTATGTCAATTCTTTGGCTTCTACCTTTCCTATACTATGCTTAACATCCCCCTGTCTATTTCATTCCACCAATTATGCTTGATTCCTGCACCTTTTCCCCATTCTCCCCCTTCCACCTCCCAGCTGATAAACCTCCAGATGATTCCCATACCTATGATTCTTTTCCTGTTCTGGTTGTTCACTTATTTTGTTTTTGTTGTTGTTTTTTTTTAGGTTCAGTTGTTGATAGTTGTGAGTTTGCTATCTTTTTACTGTTCATATTTTTGCTCTTCTTTTTCTTAGATAAGTCCCTTTAACATTTCATACAATAAGGGCTTGGTGATGATGAACTCCTTTAACTTGACCTTATCTGAGAAGCACTTTATCTGCCCTTCCATGCTAAATGAAAGCTTTGCTGGATTGAGTAATCTTGGATGTAGGTTCTTGCCTTTCATGACTTGGAATACTTCTTTCCAGCCCCCTCTTGCCTGCTAGGTTTCTTTTCAGAAATCAGCTGATAAGTCTTATGGGCACTCCTTTGTGGGTAACTGTCTCCTTTTCTCTTGCTGCTTTTAAGATTCTCTCCTTATCTTTAATCTTGGGTAATGTAATTATGATGTGTCTTGGTGTGCTTCCTTGGGTCCAAGTTCTTTGGGACTCTCTGAGCTTCCTGGACTTCCTGGAAGTCTATTTCCTTTGCCAGATTGGAGAAGTTCTCCTTCATTATTTTTTTCAAATAAGTTTTCTATTTCTTGTTCTTCCTCTTCTCCTTCTGGCACCCCTATGATTGTGATGTTGGAACATTTAAAGTTGTCCCAGAGTTTCCTAAGCTTCTCCTCATTTTTTTGAATTCTTGTTTATTCATTCCTTTCTGGTAGAATGTTTATTTCTTCCTTCTGCTCTAAACCATTGATTTGAGTCCCAGTTTCCTTCCCTTCACTGTTGATTCCCTGCACATTTCTCTTTATTTCACTTTGCATAGCCTTCATTTTTTTCCTGTAATTTGCAACCATACTCAACCATTTCTGTTAGCATCCTGATTACCATTGTTTTGAATTCTGCATCTAATAGGTTGACTATCTCTTCATCACTTAGTTCTATTTTTGGAGCTTTGATCTGTTCTTTCATTAGGGCCATATATTTTTTTTTGTCTCTGTGCAGATGTTAGGATGTAAGGGGCGGTACCTTAGGTATTTTCCAGGGTGGGGCCACCTACTTCGCTGCATTGTGGCTCCATATGTAGGGGAGGGGTGCAAGTGAGAACAGTGCCACTTGCTTGGCTCTGAACCAGCTTTCAGTCACTTCCTTTTCTACCCACACGCAAATTTGGCCCTTCTGGTGCTCATCCCCGGGTAGGTGGGTTTATGTATATTCTAGGACCCTGTGGTTCTCTCCAATGAACTCTCCTGTGAGGCTGGGAGTTTCTCCCACTGCCGCAACCCCCACAGATTTTTACTGGCAGAGGTTTTGAGGCTTTATTTCCCATGCTGGAACCCTGGGTTGCACGGTCTGTCTCACTCCTCAGTTGTTCCTCCCAGCTTATTTGCATGCAAATGTGGGATCCCTGGTCCACCAGCCACGGGTTCCAGTCTTCCAGCTGCTGCCTTGCCATGGGTACTCTCTGCCCTGGCTGCGTGTCTCCACCCCTCCTCCTGGTCTGGATGAACGTTTCTTCTTTAACTTCTTGGTTGTCAGACTTCCACACAGATTTTCTGGCAGTTTTAGTTATATTTTGTTTTTAAATTTGTTGTTGTCCTGCCTTTGGTTGTGTGAGGAGACAGAGTGTATCTACCTATGCCTCCATCTTGTCTAGAAACTTGGATTTTGACTTTTCAATCAGATTAATCATACTCTTGTTCCTAATTCTTGGTCCATATAAGGACTACTTCCATGGTTATTTAGTTTTTTTCATAATATGAAAATCATCTGAGAACTGGACACCCAAAACAAAAGCTTCAACCTTGAGGAATAGTTTTTTTTCCATTCTCTCATTTCTGGAAAATATTTTAATTCAGCATCTTCATTAAGATCTGACAGTCTTCATAGTCATCTAATGTAGTTATCTCAAGTAGACAGCCTTCAATTCTCTCAAGTTGAATGAATTCATATTTGATGCTATCATTGGAAATTTTATTCCTAGCCCTAGCCCCAACTACCCATCCATATAGGGTTGTTGTTTTTTCCTTTCTTCTAATATATTCATATTCATGTTCATGATTTCCACAATCTGCCATTTTTTCACTTTTAAAATTTATTTTTAAAATTGAACTTTATGTTTTAGAACTCTTTTTATTTATAGACAACTTGTGATGATAATAAAGAGTTCCCCTGTACTCCACACTCAGTTTTTCCTATTATTAACATTGTACAAGTGTATACACACACGCACACACACACAGAGTCAATTAAGTTTCTCACCAGTTTACTAGTTTATGGATGTTGTTTTCTTTTAATCTGTGTTTTTGAGAATGAAGGATGGAAACAATACATTTTTAGAGGTTGTTCTTTGGGTTTGTGTCATTTAAATATCAAAAGTAAAATGATATTTAAAGTACCTTGTTTAAAAACAGAAAACTGTATAAGAACAACAATTAAAATAAAATTTAATAAAAAAAATAAATAAAGTACCTTGTTTAAATAACTGGATGATAGCTTTTTTAAAAATTTATTTATTTTTATTTTAATTATTCAAGTACAGTTTTCTGCCTTTTACTCCCATCCCAGACCATCCCCTTGGATGATAGCTTTCTTATAACAACATAATTTTGTCATATTTTAGAAAACATATTTTTATATTCCCTGATGTTTAAAAAAGTCCTTTTAATAGTCATAAGAAATTATGCTTTAATTAATTTAGTAACCAGGACTATAAAAAAATATTATGTGTATTTCCATTTATGCATAAGGTATTTTCCAAGTCTATTAATTAATTACATAGTCAAAATTGTAATAGTGAATTTATTTTCCTACTTCCAAGTTCTAAATAGAATATATGCAAAAACTGTGATTATGACTTGACATTCAAAGTAACACAACATTTATTTATTTATTTTTAAAGATACTAAATTTATTTTTAGAGAGAGGGAAAGAGAGGGAGAGAAACGTTGATTGGTTGTCTCTCTCGTGCTCCCATCCGGGGACCTGGCCTGTAATCCAGGCCGGTGCCCTGACTGGGAATTGAATGGGCGGCCTTTTGGTTTGCAGTAGGACACCCAACCACTGAGCCACAGCACTCAGGGCCAAAGCAATGCAACATTTAAAAGTTAGACATGGTTCTGTTTTGTGAGTGCCTGGTAGACTTATTTATAATACTAACTTTTAATAACTGGATGGATCAAAGTTTCTTAGAAAAAGCAATAAATCAGTAAGTTATAGTATTTAATTCTTTTTAACTGTAGGCCCAAGAGGATGCTGAAAAACTTCGGTCTGTTGTGATGCCCATGGAGAAGGAAATTGCAGCTTTGAAAGATAAACTGACAGAAGCTGAAGACAAGGTGAAAGAGTTGGAAGCCTCAAAGGTTGTGAAACATTATAATTCATTTGCTTAAAATCCAAGATTCTGCCCTAATGCAATGAGCAAAATTTAGAATCACAAAGTGGGTAAAAAGTGTAATTTAGACTATGCATCTTAGGAATCTTGCTTTGTTTAAAATGCAAGAAGAAAAAAGAAAAAAAAATCCTGGAGATGATTTTGTCCCTGTGGTATTATAAACAATCACAATAGTGATGCAAGTGCTGCTTTGTTACAAAGTTAGTGTTTGTTTTCTTGTCATAATAAGACCCAATCTAATTCATTTTCTTATTTAGGAAAATAAGCTGGTTGAGGCCAGCCAGTAATTGATTTTTTTAGAGATGATATAGTTATAATATGGCTGGATTTGTTGGCCATAAAGAGACAATAGAAGAAATACAAAGAGAGTATCAAAAATTTTCATAACTAATTAAAAGAAAGTAGGAAAGAAACAATAAGAAAAGAGATAGTAAACAGAAGCACAACATAGGAATGAGAAATGTAGAAAAGGGAATGTATCAATAATCCTAGTAAAGTAAACTGATAATCACCTAAAAGAGCTTGTATGTTAAAAATCTAGCTTTAAATAGCTAGATTTTAAATCAATAAAATATAATTTTTAAAAAATCTATATTGCTTATAAGAGATACACCTGAAATAAACCTACAAGGTGAGATTGGAAATAAAGGGATATTTAAAGATATGCCATGTAAACTCTACCCCCAAAAAAATTGATATAGCAATTGTAATATCAAATAAGTAGGGTGCAGGGGAGAAGAATTAATGGAGATAAAAAAGGACTCCATTAATAAATAATCTATCAAAAAGAAAAGATAGTCATGAACTTAAATTTACCTTTCATAGTCTTGAAATATGTAAAGCAAAAAGTGACAAGGAGAAATAGACATTTCCCAATTATAATAGGATATTTAAATTGATCATTAACAAGTGATAGTGCAAGCAAAAAAAAATTAATAGAGATATAGGAGTTTTGAGCAACATTATTAATTTAGCTGTTAGACACATAGAACCCTGTACCCAAGGAAGAGACTATTTTTTATGCTGTAGTAAAACACAGTAGGTAAGAGCTCAGCATTAATTAGCTAGGTGACTTTGGGAAAATAACCTTACCGTATTTTAGTTTTCTCAGTTGTAAAATGGGGCTAATAATATAGTCTGTCTCATAAGGCAATTATAAGGATTATAAATTAACACATCAAAGCACTTAGGATAGTGCATAGAATCAAGTGTTACTATTTTTAGATATATTATACTTTTCACAAGTTCACAAAGGAAGTGCCAACAAATTTCAAAGAATTGATGTTATACAGACCAGAATTTCTGACCACAGTTTATTAAATTATTTACATTAAAATGATAGCTAAAAATGAACTGGAAATGAAAAAAATTAACTTATATGGAAAAAGGAATTATAAAAATTATGAGTGATTTGAATATTTTTACTCAAGAATCTAAGGAAAGAACAATAATACAAGCAATATGATTGGATGAAAATAATACATATAAGAGCTGATGTTAGTGAAATAGGCCAAAGAAAAACATGAGAAAGGGAATATAATGAAAAAATGGAAAAAATAGTAAGATAGACAAACCTCCAATAAGATTAATCAGGAAAAAAAGAAAAAAAAGACTGAAATTATTAGAAATAAAGGAGACATAAGTACAAATCTGTAGAGATTTAAAAATAATAAAATACTCTGAACAGTGTCACACAAATAAATTTGAAATTACATAAATTTGATGAAATGAAAAAGTTTCTAATAAAAGATAGTCAAAATTGTCTCAAGATAAAGTAGGGAAATAAAAGTAGACAGTAACTATTAAAGAAAATGAATTTATAGTAAAAAATTTTCTTTCTCCAATTTCCTCTCCTCCAAAAGACATTGGATTCAACTGGTTTTGCAGGCAGGTTTTTCCAAGCCTTCTGGAAAGAGATAATCTATATATTTTATAAAATGTGTTAGACAATAGAAAAAGAGTGAGAGTTCTCCAAGTCATTTTAGAGACTTGTGTAACTTCATTACAAATGAGTACACACACATCCACAGAAAGGTAGTATAAGAAAAGAAAATTATAGATAATCTCATTTAGGAATACAGAAAAAAATTTTTCAACAGTGTAGTTAAAAAAAAAAAAGGTATCATGAGCCAATGAAGTGTATTCCCAGGAATTTAAGGATGGTGTATCACCAGAAAACCCATTATTATTATTATGTACCACATAAAATGATTGTAGGAAAAGAGCAGTATATTTTAGATTCAGGAAGGCATTTGATAAATACCAATAACAGTAAAGGGCTATTTATCAAACCTTTATCAAACATCATAATTAATGATGAATGTTTAGCAACCATGCACCATTAAGTACAGGAACAATATGAGGAGACCTGTGCCCAGTGATTTTGTTCAGACAATGCAGCTAGACGAGATAAAGAAATGAGGCATGAGAACTGGAAAGAAAATGATGAAACTGATTTGATTGTTATATAGAAAAGCAAGAGAATGTAAGAACAGGTTATTGGAACTAATAAGAGTTTAGAAAAGTTGTTCCAACAAGATCAACATACAAAAATAATAATGTTTCTATACCCCAGTAATAGCTAAGTAAATAATGTAATGGATGGGGAAAAAAAAGATCCATTCACAATAGAAGAAAAAATAAAAAAATACCTACAGTAGTCCCCTCCTTTTCCTCAGGTTCCCTTTCTGAGGTTTTAGTTATCCAAAGCCAACTGCAATCCAAAAATATTAAGTGGAAATTTTCAAAAATAAAAAATTGATAAGCTTTAAATTGTTTGCTGCTCTGAGGTGATGAAATCTTATATCTTCCTGCTCCGTCCTGTCCTGGATATGACTCGTCCCTTTGTGCAGCATATCCATGCTGGACCTGCCTGTTAGTCACTTAGTAGTCATCTCTGTTATCAATATCACACTGTGGTATTAACAGTGCTTATGTTCAGTAACCTTCATTTACTTAATAATGGCCCTAAAGCATAAGAGTACTGATGTTAGCAATTTGGATATGCCAAACAAAAGCCGTAAAGCGTGTACATATACTTTACCAAACACTTTAGGGATACCATTTTACGCTAATGATACTATATTTTTTACTATAGCAAAAAAAAATGTGGTATGTATATAGTTTGGTACTATCCTTGGTTTCAGGTATCCACTAGGGGTCTTGGGATGTATCCCCCATGGATAAGGGGGGACTACTTCATATAATTTACCTAGAATACATCAAAAAATGGGTGTACAGTTGTTTGTGTGGAAAATAATACAATAATTAATGAATTATAATACAAGAAAAAACTGTTCTGTGTATTCACAGCTATAAGTGTACTTTTGTATTAAAAATGAAGGTCTGAAAACATGTGTATTCCTTAATGAAAAGATAATGTATTATAAAGCTGGCAGTATACTTAGGAGCTTGACAGTGGTGAAGGAACCTGGATACAATGGAGTATTTTGCAGATGCAGCTGTAAACAGGATGAGCTTGATAGGAACTCAATGGATAAATGTAGCCAGCTGTAAAGAAGAAATCATCATGTAATTAGCCAATGGCTAGAAGGGAAACAAAACTTTGATGAATCTTCTGTTTCTTGCTTCAAAAAGAAAACTACCTTCCAACAACAAGAAGAGCAACAGCAAAGCAGGCAGTATCTCAGATTAATCTGTAAATTCAATATTTCACTCAAAAATCCAATAAAGAACTTGGTAAGTAGATTCTAGGATTCATGTAGACAAGCAAAGGATTAGAAATATATCTAGCAAAAATTTTAAGAAGGAAGGTGAGGAGACTTGTCTTACCTACCAGACACTTTATAAAAAATCTACTGTAATTAAGATAGTTTGATATTGGTTTAGGGATAAGCAGATGGACCAGTGAAACAGACTAGAATGCTCAGAAATAGAACTATATATGAAAATTTGATATATGACAGGATGCATTACTAGGCAGTAGGAAAAGAAAGGATTATTTAAAAAGGCTTTTAAAAATAATTAATTATAAATGTGGGATTAAGTGAAATCAGCTTTCTGTCTCACACTTTACAAATACTAATTTTAATGAATGAAAAACCATAAGAGTGAAAAACAAATTTTTGAAACTTTTAGATGTTAATAAAAGAAAATGTTACCTGGGATACAAAAATATTTGAAATAAGACAATAATATTGACTGTCAATGAAAAGATTGATAATTTGCCTACCTGAGAATATAAAACTTTCCTATTAAAATAAATCTCACATAAAACTGAAGAGCTATAGACTGTTAGAAGATATCTGTCTATATCTCAAATACCTAACAAAAATAAGTATCTGAAATTAATAAAAATTGCCTAGTTCATAAGTGACAAATGGCCTGGTAGAGAAACAAGAACATGGGCAAGCAATTCACAAAAGAGAAAATCACAATAACCAAGGAATGTAAAAAGATACCGAACCTCACTAGAAATCAGGGAAATGTAAGTGAAAATGGGATACCATTTTACCATAACCAGATTGTGTCTTAACAGTACAAACTTGTAGCGTTCACCAACTATTGGAGTGTGTGAAAGTCTTCCCAGTTCCAGCTGCTCTTGTCATGTTAGAGCACCAGTTGACTGTTTTGGGGTCCTCGGGGACCTTGTTGCTTTCTGTTAGTTTCTTCTGCATAGACAATGATATTACTTAAGTCCATATGGGTAGTTTCCAGTGGTTTGTCCCCACCTGCTGTTTATCACTTGTTGTTTTTTCTTTTGTTTTTTGTAGCTATCCATGTGTTTTTAGTTTTGTTTTTTTAGTAGTTCTGTTAGGATATGTGAAATTCAAGGAAATTCACATACTGTGCCACCATTTTCCCAGAGTTCTGCTCAGTAGCTTTTGAATGTTAGAAATTATTAATTATTGAGTCAAATATTTGTTCTAAGAAATAATAATTGATAGAATTAGTGGTTATATTACCACCATTTTATATCTGTCATATTGACTCTTACCATCAACTGAATTATCACCCTCTCCAGGTCATAGGGAAAATGCCTCACAACAGCCAGCACTTTGTCATGCTTGGTTAGTATCTTTTTTTTTTAATGCTCATCCGAACACATGCTTATTGATCTTAGAGAGATGGGAAGGGAGGGAGAGAGAAAGTGAGGGAAACATTGATGTGAAAAAGAAACATTAATTGGTTGCCTCTTGTACATGCCCCAACCAGGGACTGACCTTGCAGCCTAGGGTATGTGTCCTGAGTGGGAATTGAACCCATGACCTTTTGGTTTATGGGATGATGCTCCAACCACCTGGGTCACACTGGATGGTTAGTATTTTTTGATTGGCCAATAACCTCCAGTGAAGCAAATGGCAGCTTTAAATAATTATTTTAGTCTGTGACCAGTACTACTCTATTGTATTAATAATAGACTAGGGATGAAGATAAGATTAGTCAGCTATTTCATGTTTCAGCTATTTCATGTTTGAAAAAGTGGGAAGATAAAAGGCATGAAAATGACCTTGAAGACTAAATTAGACATAACCATTTGAAAAAATTGTTAACTAAATGACCATTGGATGGACAGTTTTTAAGACAGGATTGAACAAGTAGTTCTATAATCACTTTCGAGTGTAAGATTGCATTTTATTTTGGTTGTAACTATTTCAGATTTATACTATTATTTATATTTGAACATTATAGCTGACTGTTCAACAGAAATAAAGTAGTTTTTAAAAGATGTGATTTTAAAAAGTATTTGGCATTTGCCTTCAAGTTTGTGTTTCTACAGTATGAGACCAGTTATTTTTTTCATCATGACTTTCTCTTTTTTCCTTCCATGAATACATGTATCTGTGAAAATGTTTTCTTTTTATAAATTTAAGGCACTTGGAATTACCTCATTAGAAATAAAAAGAAGCAAACTTACAAGCATATGGTACTATTTTTATCTTTAGACAGCAACTACTGTTTAAAATAAAAACAACTTGGTGTTACTGAGTACATGTGATAAAATGAGCATGTGGGAATATAAATTGGAATTACCTTTTTGAAAAGTATACAAAATTGTTATGTGTAATCTCAGTTGTATACTTACTTGTGATATGATTATAATGTCTACTATTAATTAGTTATTTTCTTAGTTTTCTATAGTAAGTATGTAAATTTTAATTTAATAGAATTGTGTCTTGTTTCAGGTTAAGGAACTGAATCATTATCTGGAGGCTGAGAAATCTTGTAGGACTGACCTAGAGATGTATGTAGCTGTTTTGAATACTCAGAAATCAGTTTTACAGGAAGATGCTGAGAAACTGAGGAAAGAATTGCATGAAGGTAAATATATATTCTGTGTATTTTTTATCCTAGTCTCTAAGAGAACTATGATATTGATTAACAAAATAATAACCAATCTTAGAATACCAATCCAATATATTAGTGATTTAATTTAAGCTTCACAGTTAGTTTGAATATTCCCATGAAAATCTGGAGATTTGAGGTCTACTAAAGATACATAGATTGTTACTGACTTCTCTTTCTTCCAGGACTTCAGTAATAACTTGACAGGACATGAGCTCTTGACCGAAAGATACTAGAGCTAGGAATTTCTGTGTAGACCATTTTTGCCCTCAATCCATTTTGATGGAGGTGGATTCTGGTGTCCTTAAATAACATTCCTGTTTATAATAAGGGACAGTGTTTTTTTAAAATAAATTTATTTTTAGATAGAGGGGAAGGGAGGGAGAAAGAGAGGGAGAGAAACATCACTGTGTATTTGCCTCTCATACATCCCCTACTGGGGACCTGGCCCGCAACCCAGGCATATGCCCTGACTGGGAATGGAACCAGTGACCCTTTGGTTTACAGGACTGTGCTCAATCCATTGAGCCACACCAGCCAGAGCTATAAGAAACAATTTTGATTTCACTAGCCGGGTAGCAGAGTGATGCAGAAATTGACTGTGTTTTCCCAGGAATGAGGAAGAAGATTCATTTTTTCCTCATTAAAATAAAAATACACTTTTGTCTTGAATTCTTCTAGTGATTCCTATATACCTGGGGTTCTTAACTTTTTTGTGTCATGGACTCTTGGTAGTTTTGTGAAGCCCTTTCAAAATAATGTTTTTAATCCATAAAATATGTGGCATTACAAAAGAAACCAATTATATTATTTAAAAGTTATCAAAATATAAGTAACTGCAAACTTATGGTATAGTAATAAATGTGCTATTTCAGTAATGCAGTAAATAGCAAGGTCTATTAGCAGGTTTGATAACTTGTAATTTTGAACTAGTGATGAGCATAAGTATTGATATTAAGATATCTGTGGCTTCTGAGACTTCTGGCCAAGATGGAGGTGTAGGTGGACACACTGTGCCTCCTCTCACAACCAAAATTGAGGACAACAAAAATTTAGAAACAAATAAACAATCAGAACACATAGAAAATTGAATTGTATGGAAGTCTGACAATGATTCACCCAGACAAGTAAGAGTGGCAGAGTTGGCGGCTGGCAGAGAGGGATTGCGGCAGGAAAAAGCAGTGGCTAGTGGTCCTGGATGCGCAAGCGGCGGTTGGCACACCCTAGGCTCACAGGCAGCGGTTACCGGGCGTGGGGAGGCAACGAGCAGACCCAGTGAGGTGCACAAGGTGGCTGACCGCGGTCACACATTCGTGCAGATAAACCAGGTGAAAACAGGCAGTGAGACAGACTGCACAACCCAGGGCGCCAGTGCCGGGAAATAAATCTAAAAGCACCGATTAAAATACTTGTGGGGGTTGAAGTGCCTGGAGAGACTCCCAGCCTCACGGAGGGGACTGAAATGACTGAAATCTGAGAGAGAGCAGTGCAAGCACATTGTTTCCTCTCTGACCCCTCCCCCACATACAGCATCACTACCCAGCAACTGGGCTTCCCCACTCTGGGGAACAGCTAAGGCCCGCCCCTCATATGTAACAGGTACTACCAGACCACCCCCCCCCAAAAAAAAAGAATAAAAAATGGCTCAAAGGAAAGAACAAATCAAACCACCAGAGCCAATACTTTTAAGCAACCATCAGATAGGCCAACCTATCAGATGCACAGTTCAAAGCACTGGTGATCGGGATGCTCACAGAATTGGTTGATTTTGCTCACAAATTAGATGAACAAATGAAGGCTACAATAAGTGAAATGAAGGAAAATGCGCAGGGAACCAATAGTGATGGGAAGAAAATTGGGACTCAAATCAACGGTGTGGACCAGAAGGAAGAAAGAAACAACTGAACAGAAAAGGAAAAAAAAAACAAGGATTCAAAAAAATGAGAGGCTTAGGAATCTCCAGGTCATCTTTAAATGTCCCAACATCCGAATTACAGGGGTACCAGAAGGGGAAGAGGAAGAGCAACAAGTGGAAAACTTATCTGAACAAATAATAAAGGAGAACTTCCTCAATCTGCCTAAGGAAATAGACTTCCAGGAAGTCCAGGAAGCTCAGAGTCCCAAAGAAGTTGGACCCAAGGAGGAACACACCAAAGGCACATCATCATTACATTAGCCAAGATTAAAATGAAGGAGAGAATTCTAGAAGCAGCAAGGGATAAGGAGACAGTCACTTACAAAGGAGATCCCATCAGACTGTCAACTGATTTCTCAAAAGAGACCTTACAGGCAAGAAGGGGCTGGAAAGAGGTATTCCAAGTCATGAAAGGCAAGGACCTACATCCAAGATTGCTCTATCCAGCAAAACTTGCATTTAGAATGGAAGGTCAGACAAAGCACTTCCCAGATAAGGTCAAGTTAAAGGAGTTCATCATCACTAAGTCCTTATTACATGAAATGTTAAAGGGACTTATCCAAGAAAAAGAAGATAAAAGGTATGAGCAGTAAAAAGACAGCAAACTCACAGATATTAACAAACCACTCCTAAAACAAAAGCCAACTAAGCAAACAATAGAACAGGAACAGAAACACAGAAATGGAGATCACATGGAGGGTTAGCAACAGGGGAGTGGGAGGAGGAGAGAGGATGATGAGGTACATAGAACAAGCAGCACAGACGGTGGGTAGAAAATAGACAGGGGGAGGGCAAGAATAGTGTGGGAAATGTAGAAGCTAAAGAACTTAAGACACATGGACATGAACTAAAGGGGGGAATGTGGGTGGGAGGGGGTGTGCAGGGTGGAGGAGAGTGAAAGGGGGGAAATGGGACAACTGTAATAATCAATAAAATATATATAAAAAGATATCTGTGGCTTCTGTTAGTGAGCAAGTCATAGGGATTATTATACTTAACTGTGACTGGTTGGTTGCATTTCATAATTGAAGTAAATGATAAATTTCAGTTAGTGGTTAGTGAAAATAAAGATCTAATTTTTTTCTTCTTCCAATTGCATAGGCTCCTTTGAAATCTTATACTTGTTGCAGGTTTTGCTAGAAATGTATTTTAATATGCATTTTAGAACTGTGGTGATAGAGTCTTACAGTAAATACTTTTGAGTATATCAAATACTGTGGAAAATAGCTTTTCTGTAAATTAGGTTTGTATGTGAGTTTTACCCCCCAAATAGTGGAAAGCTGAAATTACTTAAGTGCACAGAATTTATTTCCTAAAATGTTATGAAAATAACACAAAGCCTGAGTGAGCCTTTGGCTTTCAGGAAACATGTTTCAGATGTGCTTCTGTGAAAAAGACCCCCAAACTCTGAAAGAGTATGAAAAAAATTTATGGTTAGGCTATGTGCCCCAGCCCTTCCAGAAATAGTATAAGACTGCCAAACCTTCCTAATATGTCTGGAGAAGTATCTGAGAAGTTTCCCTCAAATGAGTACTGGGATAAACGAATTACCATACTGAAACACTAAAAAATACCAAAAAATAGCATTTGAATGAAAGAAGACAGATAAAGATTAAGCAGCAGTGTAATGACAGCTTTAAGTGGTGGAACTAGACATGCAGCCACGTTAGTGCGGTTGTGTATCAGGGGTGCTAGGATTGGCTGGAAGTGTATGAGGATGCAGCAGTGCCACAGATAGGCTTCTTCAAAGAAGTTGTTCTTAAGTGGAGTTTTGAAAGATAGGTATTTTTCAAAGCTGAGCATAACATGCAGGGCCATTTGCATGTGGTATAACAAGGTAAGGAAGTAAAAGAAGTGTAATTCATCAGAATTAGGATACAGGAGGCAGTGGGGCAAAATGTGAAACAGGAGAGGTAGACATGGGCCAGATCACAGAGACCTTGTGCTAAGGATTTTGTATTTTATCCTGTGGGCATTAAGGAGTGTCTGAGGGTTTAAAAATCTTTTTTCTTAAATAACTTTATTGAGATACAGTTCACATGCCATCAAGTTCACTCTTTTAAAGTGTAAATTCAGTGGTTTTGAATATATTCTAATTTCAGAACATTTTTATTATTTCAAAAAGAAATTATGTACCCATTGCCAAACATCCCTATTCTCCATTGCAGTCCCTGGCAGCCACTAACCTACTTTTTGTTTCTGTACATTTACCTATTCTGGATTTCCTTGTAAATAGGATTATACAATATGTGGCCTTTGTGTTTGGCTTCTCTGAAGGGTTTTAAACTAGCGAGTAATAATACTAATTTTGCATCTTGGAAAGTTCATTTTAATAGCAGGGTGGAGGATAGAATAGAGAGGGCAAGGTTAAGGGCAGGAAGAATAACAAAGAGACTACTGTTGTAGTTGTCTAAATTACCAGGGATGAGCTAAGGCAGAAGATGGCTGTGCCATAATGCGCAGGAGGTAGCATTAGTGGACTTCTGTCGTATTAGTAGGCTCTGAATGTGTTGGGTGAGGAAAAGTGAGAAATATGAGTTGTCTCTTGAGTTTCTGGCTTGGGTAGCTGAGTAGGTGGACATAGAGGATGATACTACCTACTTTTTTTTCCATAGAAGATGGTTGAGCCAATGAGTATCAACAACATAAGTATTTACAAATATTCTTTGATTTATGCTTAGAGGTCAGAATTAAAGGGGCTCAAGGATTTCTGGATAACAGATGTATCAGACTGTATTAGAGAGTTAGGCATGCTTACTAAACCTTTGGCCTTTAAAGCAATGTTTCCCAAAATGTATTCTCTAGAACACTTTTTATGTGAATGATATTATGGAAAAAAATTTTTTTTTGTCAAAGAAATTTGGGAAATACTGTATTGCTTACTATTAAAATTCAGTGTTTTCGATTGGGGGATTCTTACAGTGTGCCATCTTTTGGAGCAAGAGCGACAACAACACAACCAGTTAAAACATACGTGGCAGAAGGCCAATGACCAGTTTCTGGAATCTCAGCGTTTGCTAATGAGAGACATGCAGCGAATGGAGATTGTGCTAACTTCAGAGCAGCTCCGACAAGTTGAAGAACTGAAAAAGAAAGATCAGGTGAATAGCATTTTTGTAGGAATTGGGTTACTTTTTTAATGTGCACCCTAACCCACCCACAGATGTTTGACTGCATTACTTTATGCATATTAGAGGTTGACTGAAGCCTGAAATAAGGTGGTGTATAACATTTCCAAAAACATGCTAGCTGTATTTGAGGGATTTTGTTTTTCAGTTTTAAAAATGGCCTTGCCTGGAGGAAAAAACCATTTAGAAATGATCTGCTTCAGAAAATGTAGGGTGCAACAGTGCACATTTCTGAGAAATATTTTCTCTGTAGTTCTGTCCAGTTCTCCTAGGGCTCTTGAAGTGTGTTAATCCAGGCCAGGTCATCCATGACATTGGTCTAAAAGCTTTATTAGAAGGTGACAGGGTGGGGATGGAGAGGCTGAGTAAAGGCAGGGGTCTAGAGTGCTGCATATCCTAGGTTCTGTTTACCTCATGTGATTTAAAACATTGTTTAAATCACTTGAGTAATATACAGATACATCCATATGTTAATATTTTGTTTTTTTAAATACAAGGTAAAGTTATAAATACAATGTGAAAAAGATGCCGCTTGATGCCTCCCACACCTCCTTTCCCAGAAGTAACCACTTTTTAAGTCAGGAGTAGTCAGTTTGGAAGGTAGCCTTCCAGACCATTTCTGGGCATTTATTGGTGTACTCTTAGGAATTTTTTTTTTTTTTTCAGTTTTTTCTTAACTGGTATCATAGTTTAAGTATTTATAACTTATTTTTCTCATGGCATTATCTTGGATATATTTTCACATCAGAGATTTCTCTGTGTTTAGCTGGTAGCATGGATGTGCCCTAATTGACTTAATTGACTTAATCCTTCTCCTTGTAGTGGGCATCTAAATGGTTTCCTTTTGTGTCACTTTAAACAAGTTGTTGCAACTGATGTCCCATACTATGTTGTATATGTGTACAATTATTTGCCTAGGATAGCTATGTAGAAGCGTTTTTAGGTATTAGAAATATTTTAGGTTACCTAGATGACTTTAGATGACTTAGGTTAGATTTGTTTTTCAGGAGTTTCTTCCTTTTTAATTTTTTGTTTCTGTCTAGATATGTATCTGTCATCTATCTATGTATCTATCTAGATATCTATTTTAGAGAGGGGGGAAGGGAAGGAGAAAGAGAGGAAGAGAAACAACACTGTATGGTTGCCTCTTGTGTACCCTGCACTGGGGACCTGGCCAGCAACCCAGGCATGTGCCCTAACTGGGAATTGAACCAGCAACCCTTTGGTTTGCAGGTTGGTGCTCAGTCCACTGAACCATACCAGCCAAGGCTAATTTTCTGTTTCTAAATTCTAACTCATTCATCTTATGTGTAGACATAGTCATCTTAAAGATTCAGATTCTAAAGTACAGATTTAATCATGTCCCTCCTGCTGTTCATTAAAATGGTCTTAATTCCTAAAACTGCTCATTTAAAGCCTTTATTAAAATTTATTGAGCTTTGCCCTGGCTGGGTAGCTCAATTGGTTAGAATATTATCTTGATATTCCAAGGTTGTGGGTTTGATCCCTGGTCAGGATACATACAAGGATCAATCAATTAATGGATAAATAAGTGGAACAACAAATCATTGTCTCTAACATTTTTTTAAAAAATATTTTATTGATTATGCTATTACAGTTGTCCCGTTTTCCCCCCTTCATTCCCCTCCACCATGCACACCCTCTCTCACCCACATTCCCCCCCCATTAGTTCATGTCCATGTGTCATAAGTTCTTTAGCTTCTACATTTCCTACACTATTCTTGCCCTCCCCCTATTTTCTACCTACCATCTATGCTACTTATTCTCTGTACCTTTTCACCCTCTCTCCTCCTTCCACTCCCCTGTTGCTAACCCTCATGTGCTCTCTATTTCTGAGTTTCTGTTCCTGTTCTAGATGTTTGCTTAGTTTGTTTTTGTTTTTGTTTTAGGTGTGAGTTTGCTGTCATTTTACTATATGTGTTTTTTTGTCTCCTTTTTCTTAGATAAGTCCCTTTATCATTTCATCTAATAATGGCTTGGTGATGATGAACTCTTTGAACTTTACTTTATCCGAGAAGCACTTCGTCTGCCTTTCCATTCTAAATGAAAGCTTTGCTGGATAGAGCAATCTTGGATGTAGGTCCTTGCCTTTCATGACTTGGAATACTTCTTTCCAGCCCCTTCATGCCTTTAAGGTCTCTTTTGAGAAATCAGTTAACAGTCTAATCAGATCTCCTTTGTAAGTGACTATCTCCTTATGCCTTGCTGCTTCTAGAATTCTGTCCTTCATTTTAATCTTGGGTAATGTAATTATGACATGCCTTGGTGTGTTCCTCCTTGGGTCCAACTTCTCTGGGACTCTGAGCTTCCTGGAAGTCTATTTCCTTAGGCAGATTGAGGAAGTTCTCCTTTATTATTTGTTCAAATCAGTTTTCCACTTGTTGCTCTTCCTCTTCCCCTTCTGGTACCCCTGTAATTTGGATGTTGGGACATTTAAAGATATCCTGGAGGTTCCTAAGCCTCTCCTCATTTTTTTGAATTCTTGTTTCCTCATTCTTTTCTGTTTGGTTGTTTCTTCCTTCTGGTCCACTCCATTGATTTGAGTCTAGTATAGCCTTCATTTTTTTCATCTAATTTGCAACAAAATTCAATGAATTCTGTGAGCATCCTGATCACCAGTGCTTGAACTGTGCATCTCATAGATTGGCCATCTCATCATCGCTTACTTGTATTTTTTCTGGAGCTCTGATCTGTTCTTCCATTAGGGTCTTTTTTTTGACCCACCTGTTATGTAGCGAGGGGTGGAGCCTTAGGTGTTCACCAGGGCGGGGTAACCCAATTGCTGGGTTGTGATACTGTATGTGGGGCAAGGGTCCCAGAGGGAACAATGGTGCTTACTCCGCTCTCTGTCCCTTTCGTCGCTTCCCCCAAGCAAACTGGGCCTTTCTGGTGCTGATTCTCGTGTGGTTGGGCTTGTGTATACTCTAGGACCCTGTCGGTCTCTCCAGTGAACTGTCCTGTGAGACTGGGAGTCTCTCCTGCTGCCTCAACCCCCACAGGTGTTTTCAATAGGTGTTTTGAGGCTTTATTTCCCTGCCCTGGGGCCTTGGGTTGAGCGGTCTGTCTCGCTCCCCAGTTTTGCCTGGTTTATCTGCATGTGAATGTGGGACTGCCTGGTCAGCCAGCCACCTTGAGCACCTTGTCTCGCTTCACAGTCGCTGCCTTGCTGGGTCTGCCCGTTGCCACCCTCTCCTGGGGTTTGCCAGCTGCTGCCTTCTGCACCATTGCCACTGCTCCCTTTTGCTGCAGCCCCTCTCTGCCAGCCACCCAACTGTCCCTCCTACCGGTGTGGATGAATGTGTCTATTTTAGCTCCTTGGTTGTTGGACTTCCATATAGTTCAATTTTCTGTCAGTTCTGGTTGTTACTCTGTTTCTAAATTATTGTTGTCCTTATTTTGGTTGTGTGAGGAGGCACAGTGTGTCTACCTATGCCTCCATCTTGGCCGGAGGTCCATTTTAAAAAGTTACAAAAAACCCCAATAATACTATCCAAATGAAGTAGGAGCTAATGGCAGATCTGAAGTTTGAGTCAGTCTCTGATTCCAGAATGTAGGCACTTAATTACCACCCTCCTTCCATATACTTCACTTCTCATGTCCCTATGCTCTTTTCATCAAATTATTCAGTATTCTGCCCTGGCTGGTGTAGTTCAGTAGATTGAGCACAGGCATGCAAACCAGAGGGTTGCTGGTATGATTCCCAGTTAGGGCACATGCCTGGGTTGTGGGCCAGGTCCCCAGTTGGGGACACGTGAGGGGCAACCACACATTGATGTTTCTCTCTTTCTTTCTCCTTCCCTTCCCCTTTCTCTAAGAAATAAATAAATAAAATCTTTAAAAAAATTACTCAATATTCTGTCAGATGGCTGCCTGTGCCCCTGTGTGTTTGTACCTACTTCCTTTCTCCCTGGAACCCTTGCTTGTCTCCTCTCACGAAATTGGCAAACTTAACTTACTCATTCTTCCAGATCAGCTGAAATGTTACCTTCTGGCAGTCCCCTTTTCTAGTTCTCTCATATGAAATCAGTCATTTTAAAAAAGCATTCTTCATTAGTATTATAATTGTGTGTTTGTCCTTTGCCACTAGGCATTAAAGGTACTTATCTTTGTTGAGTGAATAATTGCATCAACTTCCATCATTCCTTTTTTATTTCATGTAAATTTGTATATCTTTCTAATGGATGAGTAATAACTTTTTCCTATTAGTTTTCTACAATAATCTGAAGAAATATTCTATGTAAGTTTTCTTTCTTGGATAATTTGAAGAAGAGGAGGTGGTTTGGTTTCTTTTATTTGCCTTTCACATTATGTATTTTCTGGAAGCTATTTCCTGATTTCTTATTTTACTAGGGTTCATACTTTGTGCCTATAGTATTAAAACATTTTGTTATGACCAGATGCCCATACATGTGATTATAAAACAAATAAACTTAAGTGTCCAGTTTTCTCTCATCATACAGTTCTTGGTTTTTTTGTTTGTTTGTTTTGAGTGGTTAGAACTACATGAATCATTAAATACAGATTACTTGTGTAACACATATTTTTTCTTCCTAACATTTAGGAGGAAGATGAACAACAAAGACTTAATAAGAGAAAGGACCACAAAAAAACAGATGTTGAGGAAGAGGTGAAAATACCAGTAGTGTGTGCTCTAACTCATGAAGAATGTTCAGCCCAGTTATCAAATGAAGAGGTATAGTGAATCTGTAATTAAAATAATTGTGTACTATTTTAGCTTTTCATACATTAATCAATTGCATTGTTCATATGGTAAGTGTATAACTATTTGCTGAAAATTAGATAAAATGATAATATTTACTAGTAGTCATTTTTATGGTATTATACGTAGTACTATTTGAAACATGTTGTAATTTCTCTCATAGTCTCTGAAAGAATTCGATATTATTTTATCCAGTGATTCCAAAAGTAAAACATTAGAAGAAATCTTTATTAATCTGCAAAGTCTTCTTTTATATGCATAATGTTGATAATTCTTTGAGCTTTTTGTTTAAAAGAGATTATCTAAAATATTGAAACACTTAACTCTCTGTACATATATTAAGTATTAACTAGTATTAGGTCTTAAGCCCTGAGACTAGCGGTGAGGTTTGGCAGATTGTGATGGAATAGGGTAGAACATTTCAGATATTGGGAATGGGGAGAGTAGAGAGACCTGGAGGTGGAAAGTGTACAGTGGTGCTGCAATGGCTTCATCACCTCCAATCCACAATGTGGCAAGGGCCTCCTCATTAGGTTTCCTGTCTTCAGCCTGTCCCACTCCGCTGTACCCTCAGTGCTACTATCAGATTTATTTTTCTTAAGTGTGTGTGCAGTCAGGCCACTCCTCTGCTCAAACACTGACTCTCATTGCCTACATAATTAAGTACAAATTCCTCACTCAGATCACTCATAATATGCACTCTGTTTTAGCGACATTGGTTGTCTTGTGCTACACTCCCCACCTTGCATGTTGGTTTCTTCACCTGGAAAGCTTATTTCCCTCTGCCTTTGAGCATTGAAATTCTTCTACTTATTCTTCAAGACTCATGTTGGTATCTCCTCTTCAATAATAGAAATGCTTCTCTTAGCTTGCCTTTAGGATAAAAACTAAAAAGGTTCCCTAGCTTGGCATTCAAGGGCCTTCACAGTAGAAAGACCCTTCTAGGCTTACTGTGCTGTCCATTTCATCACAGCCAGACCTTTCTATTTGCTGTTATTGCTCTTATGTCTTATTTATACTGTCCCTGCTATTTGGAACTTCATATTCACTCTCCTACCCCTATCTCCTTTCTTGGCCTGGTAAGTCAGTTTCAGTTTAATTGGATAAGGGTCTTACCCACTTTCATGGAGATCATGTTTTTGTTTTGCTAGCAGATTTACTCTGAGCCAAGTATAATATTCCTAGTGGCTTTTATTTCCATGTTTATGGATTGTTTGACATTAAAAAGAAAGTTAAAAAAATCCTAGTGAACATTGAAAAGTATGATGTAGTTGTTTTTCTGCATTCTTTGTTTTGGATCATACAATGAGAACCACTTGGCCTGATTCTCTGTGTATTTTATTTTAATAGTTATATTCCCAGGAGAATGTCTCAACTTTTGGTACTGCTAAATATTATGTGTGGCTTTTTTTGTGTGTGTGTCATGCAGAATCCTGTGTCCAGGGATGTTTGAAAAAGTTTCAGACTTTTCCAAAAATATTTTAGCAGGAAAATAGGAAAGGGAAGTTTTTTGTGATTTACAGTGAAGCCTTTTTCTTATTTTTGATTCTGCTTAACAGATCTATGATACATTGTACATAATATTATTTCCTGGTATTCAAAATATCTTTCAGACTTTCAGATATGATATTTTGTACATTTGTTTTGTGTTGACAATCATGACAATTTAGTCTGTCAGTTTAAAGTTAATATGGTATGCTTTGGAAACTTAGTCAGATTTGTTGATAAAAACATTTAAATTTGTAAGACCTCATATCTTCTTTAACCTGATGCTTAGACGATGCTTTTTGCTCTACAAAGGTAATACATGTTCATTATGGAAAATTTGGAAAATATAGTAGGACAGTAAATAAAATAAAAATAACTGATAGGTAATTGTATTGCTCAGAGGTCACTGCCAGAAATATTTTGGTATGTACCTCTTCTCCCCCTCTTTTATTTTTATTTCCAAAGTTAACATACATGTGTTTCTATTTGTACTTTTTCAACATAATCCAGTTGTAACTCTGCGTAATGTTTTATCCCAGTTAAGTCTGTTTTTAAAGTTTTGACACATCAGTAAAGGTTTTCCCCCAAAATGATTATTGTGACGGCGTATTTCAGCATGTAAATGTGCCATAATTCCTTAATCTCCTACTTATTGATTTGTGCCCATGTTGTAATTTGTCAAGGTGCCTCAGTGACAACATGGTGAGGTCAATTTCAGTGAAAGAAAAGTTTAATGTTATTCACAGTCCTCTTAGGAATGAGAGTCATGGCACACCATGCAGAGCCACCTGGAGAAGAACCAGAGCTGATCATGAGGCAGAACAGGAGCAAGGGGAAAAGCATGGATCATAGTCATTATTGGGGTTTTTGAGGAAAACAGAAGGCAGGGCAGCGTAAACAGTATAAAATTGGTGAGTTTGAATAATTTCAGAGGGCTTTGGGGTAGGGTAAACACTAGCTTGGTCTATAAGAGTTAGGTAAAGGAATTGGTTGATTTGTATGTAAAAGGCGTGTACGTAGGCAAGTTGTTTATTCTAGGTATTAGCTGGCTTGGGAGGGGCAGTCTCTCACTGGCCAGCAAGGTCCCAAAATGTCAAAAATATTGTGATATAGAAAGTACAAACACACTCTTTTCACATTAGTGTGTGTGTGTGTGTGTGTATGTGTGTGTATAGTCAAGTTGGTTCCATTTTTATTAGTGTAAGATTTTTCATTATAATAAGTAATGTCATAATGCTGTTATATATAACTCTTGGACAAAAATCATTATGGACTTAATCTAATTACTTCATTAGTGTAAGTTCTTGAGAAAAGAAATGCTGAGTTTGAGGATACAAACATTTTTAAGGTATTAGATCATATTGTTAAACCACCTTTTGGAAACATAACAGTTTACAGTTCCTGTAGAAGTGTTCCTTATGCTGTTACGTCAGGGTAGTCTGGTATTTTAGAATTAGCCATCAGAACTTTTCTGCCCTGTCCCCTTCTCTCTTTGTGTTACAGCAATATTGTGTGTGATGGTATTAGCTGTTAGGCTCCTTTATAAGTTCACAGAATGGGTTCTCAGTTTTTATTAGGATACTTCTTTGAGACTTTTGCCATAGCTAGTTTAATATATACTAGGTTTGTGTTCCTTCATCATCTGAAGTTCACAGATGAAAAATTTTTTAAAAGAAAGAAGTGGAGAAATTAACATTAAAAGTTGTCAACTGTTTATTATAATACCAAGTAAGGATGTAAGGATATTTTTAAACATTTAAACAATTTTTATTCCACAGTGTTTTCTAGTTCATAAAAGGGAAGGCATTCAACCACAAAAAGTAGAAAGACTATTATCTGAAAATAAAGGCTAGTACTTTAAGTTCGGTATGTTGTTTCAAAGAAAACATATGGCATTTTCCTTGTTTTGTGATACCACTAGCTGTGTAACTCCATCACATGATGGCACTGATATGCTTTTAGATTTTGGGAATGTGTTGCACCATCTTTTTTTTTTTTTAATTGAGGTGAAAATCATATAATTTAAAATTAACCATTTACAGTGCAGTGGTAGAAAAAATTTTTAAAAGGAAAGAAAAAAACACAGTGCAGTGGCATTTAGTACATTTACGGTGTTATGCAACTATCACGTCTGTCTAGTTTCAAAACATTTTCATCATCCCCCAGAAGGATCTGTTGGTCCGATTCTCTTTTCCTTGAAGCCTCTGGCAAGCACTAGTTTGTTTTGGGTCTCTATGGACTTACCTATTCTAGACATCTTATATATTTGGATTCAAGCGATATATGTAACCTGGCTTCATTCACTTAGTGCACTGCATTTAATGTGTTAATTACACCTTGCTTGAAACTTAGTTTCCAGCATACCACATTACCCTTGTTTCACTCTGCCACTCTGGCTATTCCTTCCTCTGTCCATCCCCAAAATGTGTTTCTCAGGGTTCTGCCCTTGACCCTCTTCTCATTCACCCTCTTCTCATTCTACAGACTCATCTTAGGTTTTTTGGTTTGCTGTTGTGGCTTTAATTATCATTATATGATGGTTCCCAAATCTCTATCTAAAGACTTATATGTCCCTCTCTTGGATGGACATCTGTGCTTGGATATACAATAGGCATCTCACATTCAATGTACTCAGCGCTGAATTTTAGGAACCTCCTCTGACTTCGTGTATGTGGACTAAATTCCTCTCCTTGAGCTACCAAAGCATTCAGTACATAGTTGTAGCCTATCATTTTATTAAATGTGATATCCTGATAGCCTCCTTACTTTTTTTTTTTTTTTCATGAAATCATAAGCATCTTGAGGTCTGAGATTGCTCACAGTTGTATCTTGAGTGCCTGGTTTAGTGCCCTGTGTATAGAAGACACTCAATAAATGTTTGTTCAATAAATACATGAAGGTAACACACTAATGATTATCATGTGTAACATGGCAAAATACTTTTAACATATGGTAGTTTTCCTTTTTGAAAACTACAGAGAATTGTCTAATGTGACAGTATGTATTTTGACATTTCAGGAGCATTTAGATAGTACCCATGGTTCAGTCCATTCCTTAGATGCAGATTTACTATTGCCATCTGGAGATCCATTCAGTAAATCGGACAATGACATGTTTAAAGATGGACTCAGGAGAGCACAGTCTACAGACAGCTTGGGAACCTCAGGCTCACTGCAATCCAAAGCTTTAGGCTATAACTACAAAGCAAAATCTGCTGGAAACCTGGACGAGTCAGATTTTGGACCACTGGTAGGAGCAGATTCAGTGTCTGAGAACTTTGATACTGCCTCCCTTGGATCACTGCAAATGCCAAGTGGGTTTATGTTAACCAAAGACCAGGAAAGAGCAATCAAGGCCATGACGCCAGAACAAGAAGAGACAGCATCTCTCCTTTCCAGCGTCACCCAGGGTATGGAAAATGCTTACGTGTCTCCCAGTGGCTATCGCTTAGTCAGTGAGACAGAATGGAATCTCCTGCAGAAAGAGGTGAGTTATTGTTCTTTTTTCCTCCTGATCACTTTAAGCCATACCGTGTTACTCTGGGATTTATTGTTCATTCAGAAGATAATCCTTGTAGTCGGTACACGCACACGCTACTAGTAAGTGGTTGTTAACTCATATTGTCTGACCTTGTCATAGTCTGCTGTAGTTATTCAGATGATTATGACAGAGAAGGAACTAACTAGCTAATTGCATCGAATGCGAACTTCTCTACCCTGAAGTCACACCTCTGAAATTGCAGCAGTCCGCCTGAATAGCATAACTAAGTTATGCTATTGGTATGCTAAGTTTGCTTTGGTTTGTTTTGCAGTTTTTATAACCTCAGTGTATTCCAAGATTCCTACTTTTTCATCTTCCCTTGAGATCTGAAGTGCAAACGCTTGTCAGCAGTTGATGCTGAGAGTGAATTTAAGGAGGGGGTGGAAAACATGAAAGGAAAAAAGCAGCCTTCAGTGAGGTTAATTTTCTTCCTATTAGTGTTTGCAATTCAGAAGTAAGGTAGGCGGTAAAAACTTCAGTATATACTTGCATAGTGCTTTACAGATTACAAAGCCCTTTCACATACCTCATCTCTTTGAGCTTCTTTATAATAATGAGGCAGTCAGGACATGATTGTCCTCAATTTACAGATGAAGAAATTAGCTCAAAAGATCAAAGAGTCACTTAAATTTCTCCTTTGACTTAGCAGCAAAACCTGGGTTAGAATCCAGGATTTTTGACTTGCTGTGCTTTCCTTTATCCAGGGTTACTTCTCTTTAAAGAAGCTGTCAGTAAGTAGAACAGCTTATTAAGCCTGAAAGAAACTTCTCTGACATGTGAGAAGGTGCTACTTGATAGTTTAATACCTACTTTGTAACTGGAGTAAGTGAAATGGTTGATTGGCACTGGTTCCTCCTCCCATCCCCTTCCTTGGTTGGGTTTAAATTGTGAGTGCCAGGGTGTACTACCTTTTGCTTGCTTTGTGCTTTCCTCAAATGTGATGTTTTGTGGCACTTAGTCTCTCGGTGGTAAAGTTGTGTCCCTTGTTTTCCTATCATATTTCTATTAGAGTTTATGACTTTTAGAATCCAACCCTATATTGTAACTTCTTGACTTCTTGCCTTAAGTCCCCGAAGAAATTATTTACTTGATGTTCTTTGAGCAACACAGGTAAGACTATGCATGTGTTCCTCAAGTATGTAATGTGGAATTATTTTGTTCTGCCTGATAAGAGGTCATTTTGGTGCCCTTCAGGTACATAATGCTGGAAATAAACTTGGTAGACGTTGTGATATGTGTTCCAATTATGAAAAACAATTACAAGGAATTCAGATTCAAGAGGCGGAAACAAGAGAACAGGTGAGTTTCTTTTGGGTATGCCAAATTAGTGAACTGTTGTAGTTTTCATTGAAGGTGCAGAATTAATTGTTTTTTCCCCCTCCAGTTTGCTTTATGAAGTATATCCATCTTGTTAAATATGAAATAATCTGGTACATGCAATGTCGGTTACATTTCCAGTGGGAGCACACTAGAACCTCTGCCGCTGTGTGCCTTTGCTTCATTAGCTTGCCCAGCTCCACAGAGTCAGCTCACTTCTTTCAGGAGCACTGCTGCATCTTCCCTCCCAACCTTCCCCTTCTGCCCAGCACCTAACGGTGATAGTGTCATGAGTGTATACACATGGAAAATGCTTTATGATGTGGAGATTTAGGGAGATAAGAGGTTGACTATGAAATGTGTAATTGAGTATTAATCAGTTTTTGGAATCTTGCTTATTGCCTACTTGTAATGAATTTGTTGAATTGATTATGTTAATTATCAGGGTCACAGAAATTAAGATTAAGTTGATCTAGAATGCTGGAATTGAGAAATACCTTTTATAAATAATGGGCTCCTTGATAACATTTAGGAAATAATGTGGAATTTCGTGAGAATAGGCTTGTGAATGTATATGTAATGAAAAGATCATTTTTTCCTTCTGTTTCCTCATTGTTTTTTTTTTTTTACAAAGACTGTTCCCTTAGTCTTCAAAATAAGTTTAAGCATATTAGAATGATGGTTTAATATTTCAAATGCCATTGGCATTGATTTCCTGCATATATGCATGCTGCAACTGCTGCTTGGCATTTTGCTGAATCCTGGGTATTCAGATGCAGAAAGAACACAGTATTACTGCCAATAAAGAGCTTTCAGTGTTGCCAGCCAAGCCATTAGTTCAGTATAGTTTGTTTCTGAGGTGTACACATAGAACTAGAGCAGGGCTGTCAAACTCATTTTCACCGAGGGCCACATCAGCCTTGTGGTTGCCTTCAAAGGGCCGAATGTAATTTTAGGACCGTATAAATGTAACTACTCCTTAACAGTTACGTGAGAGCTCAGTGCTGCCACTGGGTAGAAACAAGGTGCTGAGCAGTTTATAAAATAAGGTGGAGGGCTGGATTTGGCTCACAGGCCTTGTGTTTACCACCTGTGAACTAGAGGAAGGACAGGGGAATCTAACTTAACTTTGGGCTCAGTTGTGTAACACTTGCGAGTAACACTTGAGCTAAACTTCTTTCAGAGGCTGGAGTAAAATTAGGAAAAGGAGGGGGGAATGATGTACAAGGAAATAAAAGATGTATGAAAGAACAGAGTTATGAAGGAAAGTGATGTGTTCTAGGAGGTATGAATAGTTCATGTCGCTGTGTGTGTGTGTGCACGTGAGAAAGTAATGGGCAAGGAGCCTACAGGATGGTTATGATGAGATCACTGAGGGAGGGAGATGATGAAGGGATTTAATCTTACCCTGAAGACTTCAGGAGACATTAAGGGATTTTAGGTAGGGGAATAGTAATGTGTCTTGACTTTTGTTTTAGAAAAAATGTATGGTGTTAGTATGGATTATAGATTGGAGGCAGAGGATATGCTAGAGTCAGTGAGGCCAGTGTGCTGGTCCAGAGGGCCCAGGAGGATAAGCAGATGTTTAAAATGTGATGATATATGTGAAAAATGATTTAACAGTAAGCATAATACAGTCATCAGATTGGATAATTTCATTTTTTTTTCCTGAATTGGCAAATTGCTGAAGTTTTTCAGGGAAAGAAAAGATTAAATTTAAAAAAAAAATTTGGAGTTATGGATTTTTTGTTTATAAAAGAATTCTGGTATTTCCTTCTAATTGGCATTTAAAATTACATAGGTGAAAAAACTACAGGTGATGCTAAGGCAAGCAAATGACCAGTTAGAGAAGACAATGAAAGATAAACAGGAACTAGAAGACTTCATGAAGCAGAGCACTGAGGATTCAAGTCATCAGGTAAATACGGGTTTTTAGAATGGGACCCATGGGAGGTGACTGGGTTGTTTAAATTAAAAAATCCTGAAAACATAGTAATGTTTCTTTCTTGCTCTGAAGATTGGGCAGTTCTTTGTTCCTTCACACCATTGTTTTTTTTTTTTTTTCCTGCTGTTTCACAGGTTTTATTTTTTAATAAAGATTTTCTTTATTTTTAGAGAGAGGGGAAGGGAGGGAGAAAGAGAGGGAGAGAAACATCAATGTGTGGTTGCCTCTCGCACGCCCCCTACTGGGGACCTAGCCCGCAACTCAGTCATGTGCCCTGACTGGGAATCAAACTGGCAACCCTTTGGTTCACAGACCAGCACTCAGTCCACTGAGCCACATCAGCCACGGTGTTTTACAGATTAAAAAAAAAAAAACAAAAAACTTAAAATTACTGGTTAATGAATATTAGAGAGGCCGATTCTCCTTTCCCCTTGGATTCTTATTTGGTTTTTCTGATGCACAACACATTTGCTGACAAGAAAGTTACTAATTATATTCTTTGTGACTTTTTAAGAAGTATAGCATTCATAATAAAAACCCAGACATAATCAGAACTAACATCTGTGTGACCACCATCAAGATCAAGTAATAGAACATTAGTCAGTACCCCAGAAGCCTTCACTTGCCCCTCCACTTTGCACTCCTTCCCCAGAGGTAACCACTGTCCTAACTTCTAATACCATTAGATTAGTTTTATCTGTTATTTTTTAAATTTTAACGAATGAATCATATAGTTTGTATTCTTTCGTGCCTGTTTTCCTCTATTCAGCATGTGAGATTTTTACTCAAGGTGCAATAGCAGTATGTTCATTTTCTTTATTGCATAGTTTTACCATTGTATGGATATATCACAATTTATATATCACAGTGAACATTTGGGTTGTTTCCAGTTCTGAGATATTATGAATAATGCTACTTTGAATTCTGTATAGGGCTTGTTGTACATGTTTCTGGTGGGTATAAGCCCAGGAGTGAAATGCTTGGGTCAAAATGTTCAAAATGTGTGTCAAGTTTAGTAGATATTTATGCCACAAATTTTACAGTGTGGTTGTGTGGATTTGTACTCCCACCAGCAATGTATGAGAAGAATTTCTGTGAGTCCATATTTTTGACAAACTTTGTTTTGTTAGTTATTTTAATTATAGCCATTCTGGTGGAATGGTATTAATTATATATATATATAATTATATATATATATATATATATAATTATATATATATATAATTATATATATATATATATATAATGGTATAATGGTATTTCACTGTGGCTTAATTTGCATTTCTCTGATGACCATTGAGGTTATTGAGCATCTTTCATGTTAATTGGCTGTTGGGATATCATGTAGTGTGTATGTGAGATCCCTCTCAAGTCCTATGCTCATTTTTTCTATTTGTGTTTAAAAAACTTTTTTCCAGTTCTTTGTTTTTCTGATTTGTTTAGAGTTACACACACACACACACACACACACACACAATCTTATTGGTGCTTTTTAGTGATTTGTGTTGCAGATGTCGTCTGTCCAGTATCTTGTTTTCATTATTTTAATGGTGGTTTTTTGATGAACAGTAGTTCTTAAGTTTAATGTAGTTAAACTTACTGATCTTTTCTTTATGATTAGTGACTGTTGGCTTGGTTTTTATAAAAAGATCTTATTTATTTTTAGAGAGAGGGGAAGGGAGGGAGAAAGAGAGGGAGAGAAACATCAATGTGTGAGAGATATATGGATTGGTTGCCTCCTGTATGTGCCCTGATTGGGAATTGAACTGGTGTCCTTTTGGCTCATAGGCCAGCACTCAGTCCACTGAGCCACATTGGCCAGGGCTTGACTCAGTTTTTAAAATAATGGTTTCTTACATTGGAATTAAGACCAAATTTTTATATACTTTGTGGAAAATTTACTGTTATATCCACTCATTTTTATATATAAAATCTATCTAGAAAGGACTTTTATGTATCTGCTGTAGGTAAGGGTAAACTTTTATGTATTGTTTTTGTATGGATATCCAGTTCCTATGCAATTTAGTGAAAACATCACTTTCTCTGTGATGTTTTGCAAAGCCATCTTTGTCATCTTATCAAGTGAATATATAAGTACGTGTGTTGTTATTTTCAGAACTCTGTTCCATTAGATTGGTCTGTTTGTCTATTTTTGTGCCAAATTCTGTACTGTAATTTATAGTAAAATCTTTATTTGGTTCTATTGTATAGTTTTTATTTTCCTGCTGAGAACTATGTTTTCATTTCAGAAGTATTTAACTTTACCTCATGCAGCATAGTTACAATAACTATTTCAAAATTTTTGATAATTCCAACCAAGGCTGGCATTTGTTGATTGTCTTTCCTCTTGAGAACTGGTCACATTTTCCTGATTCTTTCCATGTCAGCTACTTTTAGCTTTTATCCTGGTAATTATGAATATTTTACTGGAAAATTTTGGAATCTATTTATCTGATTAGGTTCAGTTCCCAAGTTCTGTCTTGCCTTCTGTGGGTGGTAGTTCAATGTCAGTTCATTTTTAAAAGCCTGTGTGATGCTGCTTTGGATCTGTCCATGTACATATAGCTCAGGGTGAGTGTAGTACTTGAGATGGTTTATGAGGTCTGTTGAGAAAGTATCCAGCCTTGTAATATGAAAAATAGAGACATTTATTGAAGAAGATGCAAGAAACACTGTACATAGGACAATGATGCCTCAGTCCTCTTCAAAGTAGGCACCTTAGGACCTCATATAATTCTCCCAGCATCTCTTCTAAGTGTGTTCAAAACACTGCAAAATCCTTTGTTGGAATAGCCATCAGCTGGCCCCATTGTATTTTCCTGAATCTCATTGTAGGTCTGAAATCTCTTCCCTTTCAAAGGTGATTTTAGTTTTGGGAAAAGCCAGAAGTCACAGGGTGCCAAATCTGGGCTGTACTGGGGCTGAGTCACCTGGGTGATTTAATGTGTCACCAAAAAACTCTGCACAAGATGCGATGCATGAGTGGGCACATTATGGTGATGAAGCTGCCAGTCACCAGATGCCCATAGCTGCGGTCATTTTCATCATATTGCATCTCTCAACTGATGATAAACATTGAGGTATTACTCCTTATTAATTATATGGCCTGGAGAGGCATACTTGAGATGGACAACACTTTCCCAATAAAAAACAAAATGAAAATGGTTTTGATCTTGCTGTACTTTGCCATGCCTTCTTCAGGTGTGGAGAACCAGGTAACTTCCATATGATGACTGGGCTTTCGTTTCCAGATCATAGATGTAGACCCATGATTCATCTCTGGTTATGATTTTCTAGAGGAAATCTGGTTTATTGGTAGCAGTTTGAATCAAGTCATCAGAAACTGCAGCACAATGTTCCTTCTGCTCTGGTAGCAGAAGCCATGGAATAAATTTTGCCGTGACATATTTCATGCCAAAATCCTACATCAAAATCTTGGATGCAGTACTTTTTGAAATCCCCAGATCAGCTTCTAGTTCTCACACTGTCAGTTGCTGATCTTTGTTGACTGCAGCCCATACATGTTCAACATTCTCAGGTGTTCTGCTTGTTGCAGTCCTTCCAGAATGTGGATCACTGTCAACAGATTCTCAACCATCTTTGAAACATTTGTGCCACACTTTTATTTGTGCAGCACTCATTGCATCATCCCTGAAAGCCTTCTGAATCATCTGAGTTGTTTCTGCAGAGGAGTGTTCAGCTTTAATGCAATCAGTGATCCTTTGATTTGCAGGCTGGTGCTCAATCCACTGAGCCACACCAGCCAGGGCTCCCCTGGCTATTTTAAAGACTATTTATTTATTTTTTTTTGACTTTTGTTTTTGGCAGTTTTACTGAGATGTGTGTCTCTGCATATTTCTCCTGTTTGGGGTTCATGGTTTCCTGAATCTCTGAATTCATGTCTTATGTCATAACTAGAATATCTTTAGCCATTATATCTCCTCAGAAAACCTTTTTCTTGAGGTATCCATACATTAAAGTGCATAAACTTCAAGTGTATAACTAGATGAATTTTAAAGTGTGAAAACTATTACCAGGGTGATCATTACCTGGATCAAGATACGAACATTTCGGAAACACTCATGTTCTTTCCTAATAAGTAAATATCCTACCTGCATGTACATAGAGGTAACCACTATTTTGACTTTTAATAGTATTATGTTGTTCTTGAATGTCACATAAATAGAATCATAGTATATGGCTTTTTACATGTGGTCTGTTTTTTAAAAATACATTTTTATTCTTCAATTGCAGTTGACATATAGTAGTTTCAGGTGTACAATGTTGTAATTAGACATTTAATTTACAAAGCAATCACCCTGCAAAAGTATAGTACCCATATGACACCATACGTAGTTATTACAGTATAATTGGCTATGTTTTCTATGCTTTACTTTATATACCTGTTACTGTTTTTATAACCGGCAGTTTGCACATCTTAATCCCTTCCTTTTTCACCCATCCCTCTGCCTCTCTCCCATCTGGTAACCATCTGAGGTTCTCTGTATCTGCGAGTTTGTTTCTTTTTTATTTATTCATGTATTTTGTTTGTTAATTTCCACATATAAGTGAAATCATTTTATATTTGCCTTTCTCTGTCTGACTTGTTTCACATAGCACAATACTCTTCTAGGTCCATCCATGCTATTGCAAATGTCAAGATTTTGTTCTTTTTTTATGTAATAAAAATATATTCCATTTTATGTAGGTACTATATCTTTCTTTGTTGGCTAATTGATGGAAAATTAGGTTACTTCCATATCTTAATTATCATAATAATGCTGGCCATGGCTGGTGACTCAGTGGATTGAGTGCCAGTCTGCAAACCAAAGGGTTGCTGGTTCAATTCCCAGTCAGGGCACATGCCTTGGTTGTGGGCCAGGTCCCCAATAGGTGGTGCATGAGAGGTAACCACACATTAATGTTTCTGTCCTTCTTTCTCCCTCCCTTCTTCTCTCTATAAAAATAAATAAATAAAATCTTTAAATTAAAAAAAATAATAATGCTGCAATGAACAAAGAGATGCATGTGTTTTTTTTTGAATTAGTGTTTTAGATTTCTTTGATAAATAGCCTACAGTGGAATTGCTGGGTTCTTCTTTGTCTCTTCTTATAGCCTTTGTTTTTAAAGTCTTTTTTTTGTCTGATAGAAGTACTGCTACCCCATCTTTTTTCTTTGTTTCCATTCACATGAAATATTTTCCATCCCTTTACTTTTAATCTGTGTGTGTCTTTCAATCTCAAGTGGGTCTCTTATAGGCAGCATATGTATTGGTCTTGTGTTCTTATCCATTCAGCCACCCTATGCCTTTTGATTGTAGTATTTAATCCACTTACATTTAAAGTGATTGTGGACAGGTATGTAGTTATGCAGTTATTGCAATTTTGTCATTCATATTTTTTATCTTTTTTCTTCCTGCTTTTCTTAAGTCTTTTTAACATTTCTTGTAATACTGTTTGGTCGTGATAAACTCCTTTAGTTTTTCTTGTCTGGGAAGTTCTTTATGTGTTTTGATTCTAAATTATAGCCTTGATGGGTAGAGTAATCTTGGTTTTATGTCCTTGCTTTCATCACTTTGAATATTTACTGCCAATCCCTTCTGGCCTGCAAAGTTTCTGTTGAGACATCAGCTGACAGTCTTTTCTTAAAAAAAGGTAGTGAGGGAGGAGGCAGAGAGAGACAGACAAGACAGACAGACACGTTGATTTGCTTATTTATGCATTCATTGGTTCATTCTTGTATGTGCCCTGACTGGGGATCAAACCCACAATCTTGGTGTATCAGGACGATGTTCTAACCAACTAAGCTACCTGGCCAGGGCTCAGCTGACAGTCTTAAGAGACCTCCCCTCTAAGTAAATAACTGCTTTCTCTTGCTGATTTTAGGATTCTCTCTTTGTCTTTAACTTTTGCCATTTTAATTATGATGTGTCTTGGGTGGGCTTCATTGGGCCATCTTTTTTAAAAAATATATTTTATTGATTATACTATTACAGTTGTCCCATTTCTCCCCCATCATTTCCCTCTACCCTGCACCCCCCCTACCGCCCACATTCCCCCCCTTTAGTTCATGTCCATGTGTCATAAGTTCTTTAGCTTCTATATTTCCCACACTATTCTTTCCCTCCCCCTGCCTATTTTCTACCCACCGTCTATGCTACTTATTCTCTGTACCTTTCCCCTCTCTCCACCTCCCATTCCCCTGTTGATAACCCTCCATGTGATCTCCATTACTGTGGTTCTGCTCCTGTTCTGTTTGCTTGGTTTGCTATTGTTTTAGGTGTGGTTGTTAATATCTGTGAGTTTGCTGTCTTTTTACTGTCCTATTTTTTATCTCCTTTTTGTTAGATAAGTCCCTTTAACATTTCATATAACTTGATCTTATCTGAGAAGCACTTTATCTGCCCCTCCATTCTAAATGACAGCTTCGCTGGATAGAGCAATCTTGGATGTAGGTCCTTGCCTTTCATGACTTGGAATACTTCTTTCCAGCCCCTTCTTGCCTGGAAGGTCTCTTTTGAGAAATCAGCTGACAGTCTGATGGGAATGCCTTTGTAGGTGACTGTGCCCTTATCCCTTGCTGCTTCTAGAATTCTCTCCTTCATTTTAACCTTGGCTAATGTAATTATGATGTGCCTTGGTGTGTTCCTCCTTGGGTCCAACTTCTTTGGGACTTTCTGAGCTTCCTGGACTTCCTGGAAGTCTATTTCCTTTGCCAGATTGGGGAAGTTCTCCTTTATTATTTGTTCAAATAATTTTTCACTTGTTGCTCTTCCTCTTCCCCTTCTGGTACCCCTATAATTCAGATGTTGGGACTTTTAAAGATGTCTTGGAGGTTCCTAAGCCTCTCCTCATTTTTTTGAATTCTTGTGTCTTCCTTCTTTTCTGTTTGTTTCTTTCTTCCCTTGGTCCACTCCATTGATTTGAGTCCCAGTTTTCCTCCCATCTCTATTGGTTTCCTGTGCATTTTCCTTCATTTCACTTATTGTAACCTCCATTTGTTCATCTAATTTGCGACCAAAATCAACCAATTGTGTGAGCATCCTGATTACTGGTGCTTTGAACTGTGCATCTGATAGGTTGGCTAAGTCTTGACCGCTTAGATGAATTGGCTCTGGGGCTTTGATCTCTTCTCCCATTTGAGCCTTTTCTTTTCTTTTCTTTTTTCTTTTTTTGGTCTGGTTGATGCTGTTACATAGTGAGAGGCAGAGCCTTAGGTGTTCCCCAGAGCAGGCAGCCCAGTTGCTGGGTTGTGATGCTGTATGTGGGGATGGGGCCAGAGAGGGAACAGTGGCACTTGCTCTGCTCTCTCTTGGATTCCAGTCCCTTCCGCCGCTTCCCCCAAGCAAATTGGGCCCTTCTGGTGCTGATTTCCATGTGGCTGGGCTTGTGTATGTTCTAGGACCCTGTGGATCTCTCCAACAAACTCTCCTGTGAGGCTGGGAGTCTCTCCTGGCAACTCAACCCCCACAAGTGTTTTCAGTCAGTGTTTTTAGGCTTTATTTCCTGGTGCTGAGGCCCTGGGTTTCGAGGTCTGTCTCACTCCCCGTTTTCGCCTGGATTATCTGCGCACAAATATGGGACTGTCGGGTCAGTCAGCTGCCTTGCGTGGCCTCCCCGGGTCTTCCCATTGCCACCTGGTGCCCGGGGTCTGCTAGCCTCTGCCTGTACTCCTGGGATCTGTCAGCTGCTGCCTGCACGCCAGCCCCGGTCTCCCAACCTCCACTTCTTCCTGCCACGATTCCGCCCCTCTTACGGGTCTGGATGAATGGTTGTCGGACTTACGTACAGTTTAATTTTCTATCAGTTCTGGTTGTGGTCTTGTTTCTAAATCTTTGTTGTCCTTAATTTTGGTTGTGCAAGGAGGCACAGTGTGTCCACCTACGCCTCCATCTTGGACGGAAGTTCCTGGGTCATCTTTTTGGGGACTCTCTGTACCTCCTGATTTGTATGTCTGTTTGCTTCACCAGGTTAGGGAAGTGTTCTGTCATTACTTTTTCAAATAGGTTTTTAATTCCTTGCTCACTCTCTTCTCATTCCGGTACCCCTATGATGTAAATGTTGATACATTTGATTTTGTGCCCAGAGACCCTTTAAACTGTCCTCTTTTTTTGGATCTTTTTTTCTTTTTGCTGTTCCAGTTGGTTATTTTCTATTACCTTGTTTTCCAAATCACTGATTTGATCCTCTCCTTCACCTAATTTATTGTTGATTTCCTCTAATGTATTCTTCATTGTAGTTATTGCATTTTTAATTTCTTACTGGTTCTTTTTTTGTATTCTGTCTCCATTTTTGTTTCCTATTTCTTTGTTGGAGTTTTCAGTGAGTTCATCTGCTCTTCATGTAAACTCATTGAGGATCATTATAACCAGGGCTTTGAACTCTGCATCTAGTTGATTGTTTGTCTCAATTTTGTTTAATTCTTTTTCTGGAATTTTGTTTTGTTCTTTCATTTCGGACATGTTCTTTGTCTCTTCATTTTTGTGGCCTCCTTGTGTTTGTTTCTGTGTACTAGGTAGATCTGCTATGTTTCCTGGTCTTGGTTGAGTGTCCTTATGTAGTAGGTGTCCTGTGGGGCTCAATGGCACAGTCCCCCTGGTCACCTGATCTGGTAGCTCCACGTACGTCTCATGTGGTTTGTGTGTGCCCTCCTGGTCTAGTTGAGCCTTGATTGCTGAGCCATGTCCATGGGAAGAATTGACCCTCAGAGTGCGAGGCCTGGCATGGCTACAGTAGAGGAGCTATTGTTCAGGGTCTGACCCTGTGGAGCAGGATTTGCTTTAACAAGGTTCTGGTGTGTGCCGAGTACACCCTTTGAGTGAATGTGTCATTTGTGGAGGTAGCTGGATGGTGCTCTGGTAGGATCTGAAGCTGGCTGTGGGGTGTGTTTCTTCTCGGGCCTCATGGGAGGGGCTCTGGTGCAGAGCAAGGTCAGCTGCTGCTTGTGTCCAGCCCAGGGTTACCTGGTGTGGGCTACAAAATGATCTGTGATGGTTACTATTTATGGTGGGCTTGGATATGCTTGGGAGAGGCTAAGCTGGGAACTATGGCTGGCTGCCACTAGTGCCCAGCTAGGAGCCACTTAGGAGGAGGTATGGGGCATGCTAAAGCCAGCAGCTACTTGTTTGGGATTTGTGAACCTTCAAAAGATTTTAGTAATGTCTGCAGTACAGGCTAAGATAGGCCATTTGTATGGGAAAACCTCTGGAAGCAGCTCAGGTGGGACTCAAGTTGCCTGGAGTGAGGTCTCGGAATTACCAGAGTGGGGCTAACAGTGTTGGCCAGGTTGATGGAGATTCAAGACGTGGTGCCCACCTGTTCCAGCAGGCTGTGTGGGGGTGGAGGTGCTAAATAAAGGAACAAAATGGCTGTGAGAGTACCCTTTCTGGCACTTTCCAAGCAGCTGCCCCAATGCTGGATCTCAGAATGAGTGAGTCTGTCAGGGAGTAAATCTGAGCGCAAGCCCTTTAAGAGGAACATCTGATACTCTGGCAGCCCTTTCTCTCACTGAGCCACAATCCCTGCTGCTTTCCACAGCAGGAAGTTTTAGGGACTTATATTCCCAGCCCAGGAATCCTGGGCTGGGGAGCCCAGTGTCAGGCTGGGACCCCTCTCTCATCAGAGGGGGGGGACCTCTGCAGCCAGGATTTCCCTCCTGTTTCTCAATCATGGGTGTGGAGTGCCTCTACCCCTCCTACCAGTCTTGAAATGTTTTTTTTTTTTTTTTTTTTTTCTGTATATCTTTAGTTACAGGGTTTTGGTTTACCTAATCTGTAAGTGGTTCTCCATGATGGTCATTCTGTAGTTTAGTCATAATTTTGATATGGTAGTGGGAGAAGGCAAGCCCATATATACCTACCACACCATCTTGATTGGAAGTCTCACTTCTGGCCTGTTTGATCATTTTATCTGTGAGATTCATCCACATTTTCTTCCTATGCATTAGTAGTTACATTTTAATGCTTTGTATATTGTATTCAATGTATATGATACCATGGTTTCTTTATCTCTTCTACAGTTGAGGTATACTTGGCTTGTTTCTGGGTTTGGGCTATTGTGAATGAATAATGCATTTTCTAACTAGATATTACATGTCTTTTGTTGGATATGTGGATTACTATCTCTTGAGTGTATCTCTCAGTGAAGACACAGTGTTTTTTAAAAAAATATTTTATTTATTTATTTTTAGAGAGAGGGGAAGGGAAGGAGAGAAGGAGAGAAACATCAGTGTGTGGTTGTCTCTTGTGTACCCCCTACTGCAGACCTGGCCCACAACCCAGGCTTGTGCCCTGACTGGGAATTGAACCAGTGACCCTTTGGTTCACAGGTCCGCATTTCATCAACTGAGCTACACCAGCCAGGGCAAGCCGCAGAGTTTTTGCGTAGGCTTATTTCCAGAGCATGAAATTTCAATGGTTATTATTATTTAAATATTTACATGTTAGACCTTCACATTGCATCTTTATGACTTTTTTAACCTTTATTTTGTATTTCTATTTTTATCTTTATTTCCTTCAGATCTGTGTTTTAGTTCACTCATTTTCTCTTTAATTGGGTCTGATTTGTTGAAATCCATTGAATTTTTAATTTTCTTTTAGTTATATCTATTTGGTAATTTTTCATTGTTTTCAGTTCTTTGAAAATTTTCTTTTAATTCTCCTAACAGATCAAATGTATTTCATTTTCTAGTTTTTTAAAGATTTTATTTATTTATTTTTAGAGAGAGGGGAAAGAAAGGAGAAAGAGAAACAGCAGTGTGTGGTTGCCTCTCATGTGTCCCCTACTGGGAACTGGCCTGCAGCCCAAGCATGTGCCCTGACTGGGAATTGTACCAGGGATCCTTTGGTTCACAGGCCATCACTCAATCCACTGAACCACACCAGCCAGCACTGATTAAGTGTATTTTAAAGTCTGCCTCTAATAGTTCACATATCTGGATTCATTGTAGATCTCTATTATCTGTTTATAATTTCCTTCTGTTTTTATCATATCATTTTCTTGTGCATTTTTATTTGAATGCCAGACATTGTATGTAAAAAATTGTTGAAATATTATAAAGGCATTTTCCTTATAAGAGGCAGGTAACTAGTGGTACTGATAGTTCTGGATCACCTTAATTCAGTTACAGAAATTGCAATTAGAGGAACTTGTGAAGGTTATATTATTGTAAATTCCTTTGTTACCTTTAGAAATGGCCCTTTGGGGACACAATCTAAAGTACAGAGTTCTGGGTGGCTCAGTTGGTTGGAAACTGTCCCATAAACCAAAGGGTTGCAGGTTCAGTCCATGCTCAGAGCAATACCTAGGTTGTCGGATTGGTGCCAGGTTGGGATGCATGCAGAAAGCAACCAATCAGTGCTTCTCTTTCACATCTGTGTTTCTTTCTTCTCCCTTCCTCTTTAAGAATCAACAAACATTTCCTTGGGTCAGGATAAGAAAAATAAAGTGCAGAGTTTTAACCAGGTGTCCCTTTGCATAGTGGATCCTGGATTCTTAACTTTTACTACCCTGTCTTATGGCTCTCAAATACTCTGCTCAGCCTCTCAGTCTCATATCTGTTTCTTTGGGAACTGGCACATTCTTCTAGAGAAGAGCTGTTTCTGATGCTACACTCATCACTCCAAGTGTCCAGGGCCCTGTCATTCTTTTTGCTTTGTTCTTCAGTGACTTCAGGTAGATGTCTTTAATATTTTGGTCTCATTTTCCTAATTTTCAATAGAAAAGTTGGTACATGTTATCCAAATCACTGCTACTGGAAGCAGAATTCTTTTTTTTTTTGTAATATATTTTATTAATTATATTATTACAGTTGTCCCATCCACCCCCCTTTTTCCCCTCCATCCTGTACTTCCCCTTGCACCCACATTCCCCCCCTTTAGTTCATGTCCATGGGTCGTACATGTAAGTTCTTTGGCTTCTACATTCCCCATACTATTCTTAACCAACCCCTATCTATTTTGTACCTGCCATTTATGCTACTTATTCTCTGTACCTTTACCCCCTCTCTCCCTCTCCACTCCCCCACTGGTAACCCTCCATGTGATCTCCATTTCTGTGGTTCTATTCCTGTTCTAGTTGTTTGCTTAGTTAATGTTTTAGGTGTGGTTGTTAGTAACTATGGGTTTGCTGTCATTTTACTGTTCATATTTTTTATCTTCTTTTTCTTAAATAAGTCCCTTTAACATTTCATATAATAGGGGCTAGGTGATGATGAACTCCTTTAACTTGACCTTATCTGAGAAGCACTTTATCTGCCCTTCCATTCTAAATGATAGCTTTGCTAGATAGAGCAATCTTGGATGTAGGTCCTTGACTTTCATGACTTGGAATATTTCTTTCCAGCCCCTTCTTGCCTGTAAGATTTCTTTTGAGAAATCAGCTGACAGCCTTATGGGCACTCATTTGCAGGTAACTGTCTCCTTTTCTCTTGCTGCTTTTAAGATTCTCTCCTTATCTTTAATCTTGGGTAATGTAATTATGATGTGCCTTGGTGTGTTCCTCCTTGGGTTCAAGTTCTTTGGGACTCTCTGAGCTTCCCGGACTTCCTGGAAGTCTATTTCTTTAGGCAGATTGGGAAAGTTCTCCTCATTATTTGTTCAAGTAAGTTTTCAATTTCTTGCTCTTCCTCTTATTCTGGGACCCTTATAATGCTGACATTGGAATGTTTAAAGATATCCTGGAGGTTTGTAAGCCTCTCCTCATTTTTTTGAATTCTTGTTTCTTCATTCTGTTCTGGTTGAATGTTTATTTCTTCCTTCTGCTCCAAACTGTTGATTTGAGTCCCAGTTTCCTTCCTGTCACTCTGGGTTCCCTGTACATTTTCCTTTATTTAACTTGTTACGGAAAATAATGACTCTGGTGCAATTCGGGGTAACGGAGTGAGGCTTTATTACGCGCGCGGATCCACGGGAGGCAGTCTCCAAATTCTGGGCCCTGAACCTTGGCTGAGCAAGGCTTTTATAGCTCTCTGGACGCCCTATCCTATGTGGCAGAAGCAGAAGGTACAGAGCTAATGCAAAAATAACTGTAGCATTGAGGTGTCCTTGAGGAGTCCTTATCGGAAGCTGGGTGTTCAGAAGCCAAAGTGGGAGTTAGCTGCTACACTCCCCCCTTTGATGCTAAACAGCGCTAGTGTCTGTTTTAGCATCAGCATAATAGTCTGCATATTCTTCTTCCTCGATTTGGATGGGTTGCAGTCTCTGGTAATGGTGTCTCTGGAGGGAGAGGATTTCCACGGTGGCCTTGTGGGTTACCATGCTCTCGATCTGTTGGGTAAGGGTGCGGAGTAAGCAAGGTCCTAGGGATATGACAAGGAAAAGGATGAGTAGGGGCCCTAAGACTGGGGCTAAAACTGAATACATGATAGATTGCCACCAAGGGGTGGATGTCCAAGTTTGGTCCTGGTTCTTAATCTTGTTCTGCATATCCTGGAGTTTGTGGATATTTTCTTCTACCAAAGCTGTGCGGTTCTGTACTCTGGTGAAGCCGCGTGGAATCTCCCTCTGGCAAAATTTATAATCATATAAGGGACAATGGACGAAGGTCTCATCTTCTTGTAACTACTTCCGGCTGGACATGGACATCGTCCTACCTACCCTTGGGTCAGGGGTGCCCTGAAAGGGGGGAGGTGCAGCACAGAGGGACTCCTTCCTGTAAGGGGAAGGACTTTATGGAATCCTGGTCAGTTGGCAGTCACCAGGAAGTTGCAGGCTTGGTGTCCAAAGGCTGGCATTACTGGACAGTTGGCATTCTGGTCAGGTCATATTCTGGAGGAGATAGATTTGAAAAGAGAGTTAGAAGCACAATTAAATCATAACCACTAAATGACCAAGGCAGGGTCTTAGGTAAAGAAATGGCTTATCTGGAGGAAGGTATACAAGGCATGTTACACCTATCCAAAACTCTGGTGGCCCAGTATACTTCACTGGGGCTGCGGGGACTATATTGGGATTTCCCTCCTTTCAGATATCTGGGCCCTTTCTGTCCAAGCCATTAAGACAGAAAAGGGCAA
>PVKU01008909.1:0-67974 GCA_004027475.1 Anoura caudifer | reverse complement strand
CTTCATAATACTCAAGGGAACAATACACCAAGAAGACATAAACATTGTAAATATATATGCACCAAACATAGAAGCACCTAAATACATAAAAAAAAAAAAATCTTAGAGGGCTTCAAGAAAGATATTGACAGCAACACAATTATAGTAGGGGATTTTAACATCCCACTGTCAAAAATGGACAGATCTTCCAAACAAAATATCAAGAAAGATATCGCTGAATTGAACACTACTCTAGATGAAATGGACTTAACTGATATATATGGAGCCCTTCATCCCAAAGAAACTAAAAACACATTCTTTTCAAATGTGCACGGAACATTTTCAAAGATAGACCACATGATAGGACACAAAACTAGCCTCAACAAATTCAAGAAAACTGAAATCATACCAAGCATTTTCTCCCACCACAAGTGACTGAAACTAGAAATCAACACCAAGGGAAAAAACCCAAAACAGTTAAAATCATGGAGATTGAATAGCATGTTATTAAACAATGAACGTGTCAAGAATGAAATTAAAAAGAAATAAAAAAGTTTATGGAAACAAACGAAAATGAACTCACAACAACCCAAAACTTGTGGGACACAGCGAAGGCAGTCCTCAGAGGGAACTTCATAGTGATACAGGCCTACCTAAAAAGAGATAGGAATATTTCAAACAAACAACTTAACCCTATGCCTACAAGAACTTGAGGAACAACAACAAAGATAGCCCAGAGCAAGTAGAAGGAAGGAAATAACCAAGATCAGAGAAGAATTAAATGACATAGAGACTAAAAGCACAGTTCTAAGGATCAATGAATCCAGGAGCTGGCTCTTTGAAAAGATAAACAAAATTTGCAAGCCTTTAAGCAGGCTCATCAAGAAAAAAAGAGATAGGACCCAAATAAACACAATCAGAAATGAAAGAGGAGAGATTACAACTGACACCACAGAAATAAAGAGGATTATAAGAAATTACTATGAAGAACTGTATGCCAAGAAATTAGAAAACCTAGGTGAAATGGACAAGTTTCTAGAAAAATATAATCTTCCAAAACTCAATAAAGAAGAAGCAGAAAGCCTGACCAGACCAATAATAGTAACGAAATTGAAGCAGTAATAAAAAAAAACTCCTGACACACAAAAGCCCTGGACCAGATGGTTTCACAGGAGAATTTTACAAAGCATTTAAGGAAGAGCTAACCCCTATCCTTCTCAGACTATTCCAAAAAATCCAAAATGATGGAAGACTCCCAAACTCTTTTTATGAAGCCAACATCATCCAAATCCAAAACCAGGTAAAGACACAACAAAGAAAGAAAACTTCAGGCCAATATCGCTGATGAAAATAGACATTAAAATCCTCAACAAAATATTGGCAAACTGCATCCAACAATACATTAAAAAGATCATACACCATGACCAAGTGGGATTCATCCCAGGGATGCAAGGATGGTTCAACATTCACAAATCAGTAAATGTAATACATCACATAAACAAAAGCAAAGACAAAAATCACAGGATCATATTAATAGATGCAGAAAAAGCATTTGATAAGGCACAGCACCCATTATTGATAAAAACACTCAGCAAATTGGGAATAGAGGGAGCATTCCTCAACATAACAAACGCCATATATGAGAGACCTACAGCCAACATCATACTCAACAGGCAAAAACCTAAAATCTTTTCCACTAAGATCAGGAACAAGACAAGGATGTCCACTTTCACCACTTCTATTCAATATACTATTGGAAGTCTTAGCCACAGTGATTAGAAAAGAAAAGTTAATAAAAGGCATCCAAATTGGAAAGGAGGAAACAAAACTATCACTGTTTGTAGATGACATGATAGTGTACATAGAAAATCCTATAGACTTGGCCCAAAAGCTGCTCAACCTAGTAAATGAATTTGGCAAAACAGCAGGATACAAAGTCAATATCCAGAAATCAAAGGCATTTTGTATACCAACAATGAAACAGCAGAAGCAGAAATCAAGAAAAAAATCCCATTCGATATAGCAAAAAGAAAAATAAAATACCTAGGAATAAACCTAACCAAGGAGGTAAAAGACCTGTATGAAGATAACTACACAACACTGAAGAAAGAAATCAAGGAAGACACAAACAAATGGAAACATATACCGTGTTCGTGGATTGGAAGAATTAACATCATCAAAATGTCTATACTACCCAGAGCGATTTACAGATTCAATGCAATACTTATTAAAGTACCAATGGCATATTTCACAGACATAGAACAAACACTTCAAAAATTTATATGGAACCATAAATGACTCTGAATAGCTGCAGCAATTTTGAGAAAGAAGAGCAAAGTAGGAGGAATCACAATACCTGATACCAAACTGTATTACAAGGCCACTGTAATCAAAACAGCCTGGTACTGGCATAAAAACAGGCACATTAATCAGTGGAATAGAACAGAGAGCCCAGAAATAAACCCAAGTCTCTACCATCAATTAATATTCGACAAAGGGGGCAACAACATAAAATGGAGTAAAAATAGCCTCTTCAAGAAGTGGTGTTGGGAGAACTGGATAGCTACATGCAAAAAAATGAAACTCGAGCACCAACTTACACCATACACAAAAATAAATTCAATGTGGATAAGAGATTTAAATATAAACTGTGACACCATTAAAACCCTACAGGAGAACATAGGCAGGAAAATCTCAGACATTTCATGCAGCAACATTTTTACTGATATGTCCACTAAAGCAAGGGACATAAAGGAAAGGAGAAACAAGTGGGATCTCATCAGAATAAAAAGCTTCTGCATGGTTAAAGAAACCAGTATTAAAATAAAAAGAGAACGAACTGTATGGGAAAACATATTTGCCAATGATACCTCAGACAAGGGTTTAATCTCCAAAATATATAAAGAACTTACACTCTAAGAAGACTCCACTCTAAGAAGACAATCAACCCAATTAAAAAATGGGCAAAGGACTTGAACAGACACTTCTCCAAGGAGGACATACAGAAGATCCGGAGACACATAAAAAGATGCTCAATATCACTAGCTATCAGAGAGATGCAAATTAAAACCACAATGAGATACCACTTCACACCAGTCAGAATGGCCATCATAAACAAATCAACAAACAACAAGTGTTGGAGAGGTTGTGGAGAAAAGGGGACCCTAGTACACTGCTGGTGGGATTGCAGACCGGTACAACCACTATGGAAAACAGTATGGAATTTTCTAAGAAAACTAAAAATGGATCTGCCTTTTGACCCTGCAATTCCACTGCTAGGATTATATCCTAAGAACCCTGAAACACCAGTCCATAAGAACCTATGCACCCCAATGATCATAGCCGCACAATTTACCATAGCCAAGTGTTGGAAGCAACCTAGGTGCCCATCAGTAAATGAGTGGATCAAAAAACTGTGGTACATTTACACAATGGAATTCTATGCAGCAGAAAGAAAGAAGGAGCTCCTACCTTTTGCAGCAGCATGGATGGAACTGGAGAGCAATATGTAAGAAATAAGCCAGGCAGTGAAAGACAAATACCATATGATCTCACCTTTAACAGGAACCTAATCAACAAAACAAACAAACAAGCAAGCCTAGTATAACCAAAGACACTGAAACTGAGAACAGGCTGACAGTCACCAGAGGGGAGAGGGGAGGGAATTTCAGGGGAAAAGGGGAAGGGTTTAGAGCAAGAAGTATAAAAGTCACATGGACAAAAACTGGGGGGATGGGTATGGGAGGGAGGTGGAGAGGGTTGGGCGGTGGGCTAGGATGGTAGTAAAAAAAGAAAATTGTACAAGAACAATTAAATTTTTTTTTTTTTTTAAAGAAGAAAAGGGAGTTAAACTTAGTCAATGCCAGAGAAGCCTAGGACACTTACAGTTCTGGCTATGACAGAGTACCTTTGATCCTAATAACCATGTCAATAAGATAAAATTGAAAATGATAATAACAACAACAAACAGAATGAATAAACAAGCAAATAAAAAAAACAAACGGTGGAAAAGAATATCATAGCATTACTTCCTTTGATCTTTTCTCAAATAAACATTGAATTTCAGGGCACTTCATATAGATCTATTGAGAAAAATTCATGAAGATGATTATTTCAAAATGTGACTCTTTCAATACTTGAGATACATGGTATTTTGGGGGCTAGGCATATAAATCACTCTATTATTTTTTTGAGAGACTACACTGTTTAAGTTTTCATGTATAGTTCAAATACGTAGGATCAGTCTGTCAAACTATGTGCATAAAAATCTCCAATCTCCTCAGTAATGCTAGATGGGGAGATAGGCAAAGGGGCTGTATTTCTATCTGAAAGTGAAAGCAGCAAACCCCATGGGGGTCCTGGACTGAGGAAACAAGGTCCAGCCAAATCACTTTGAAGAGATAGATTGTCAAGTGCCCATAGGTAGGAGGGCTGGAGAGAGCAGTATCTTCCCCTGAATCTAAGACACAGAAGCAAATCTGTTGGCTTATTCTTGGCAATTCAGGGAAATGGTTCTTTCCCAGGATACAGGGTTCTTTTGAGAAAGACTCAAAGACCAAGGAGTCTCTGATCTCTTTATGATTACAGTTTTATCCTATCATGCAAGTAAGCTTTTCAGGGGCACAAATGTGCACACAGATGTTTCCCCCATCGATTTAACTCAAAGATGAATGGCATAGTTACTACATGTGCCATGTTGCTCTAACTTTTGCACAGGATAACTAGAAAATATACAACACAACCTTGCCCTCTCAAAGTTCAGAAGCCATCTGGGGAAGCCCCATTTAAGTGCACAAACACACAAAGAGCAGGATGGTAGTCAGAAGGCAGACTATATCTCAGGATTATATATGCACACACACATATATGTATGTGTATACTCACATATGTATATTATGCATATTAATTGCTGCATAATAATTATCCCAAGACACAGTGGTTTGAGACAATCATAATGTTTTTTATGCTATCCTGAATTTCTGGGGGCTGGCTGGGCTCAACTAGGTGGTCCTTACTTGGCTAGTTATGCCATTACAATGAGAATGGTTAGAACTGGAAATGTGAAGGCTCACTCACTCACTGCCTTTCTGACCTGTGCTGGGGACTCTCAAACACTGAGGGCTGGAGCTGCTGGGTCTTCTTGGTGCTTTTCTCTGTCTCAATGTGATTGTCTTCACGTGGTCTTGTCTTAGGGTCTCTTTAGCATGGGGACTTCTCACATGTTTGCTTAGAGATATAAGGCACATTTTTCAAGACAGAGAGCCAGTAAGTAGTAGTACATATGGCCTTTTATGGTCTAGCCTGGAAGTCATGCAGAGAACTTCTACAACCTTCTGTTCCTTGGGGTAGTTACAAAAGTGTGGCCAGCCTCAAGTGAAAGGGGAAATAGACTCCACCTCCTGTTTTTTGGTGGAGAAAGGACAAGATTCTGGAAGAGCACATGGTCCTGGAGTTATTGCTGTGGCCATTTTGGAAGACACAATCTGTCACTGTTTACCTCTACCTGAAATGATAACTCTATTTATGACTATACTCATAAATAATCTATATCTATTAATGTGGATCAGACAGCAAGGGGTGTTTGGAGTCAGGATGAAAAGTTCCGGCCTGAACCAAAGCCATGGGTAAAAACAGCATGGGGTAAATCTGACTTGAAAGGAGTCCTGAAGAAGGGCATACGTAGCTGTAGAGGAGACACTCCAGGTGGAGTGGAAGCAGAGAAAAAAAGTGTGCAGGTGGGAAGGAGCAGAGCATTCTGTGTTCTAATGAGGCAGGTACTCTTTAATGTGCTTCTCCTACAATAGCCAAGTTCTCCAGTGGAAACAGTCATTAACTATTAATGTGTTTCCGTTATGTGATCTTTCTGATCTTCATGGCTACTCTGACAGCTCTGTGCTTTACAGAGGGGGAAAACTGAGGCCCAGTTCACAAGGTAGTTTTGATCCTGAGAGCAGGTCTTCTAAGTGCCCTTTTTTTCTAAACCACAGTAGCTTCTTGGGAATCGACACTAATCAGGGCTTAGTTTCCATTTTCCTCCAGGCGTGGAGAGATTAAGTACCTGCTATGCAAACCCTGGCTTTGTTTTTTCCCAAAGAAAAGATTTCACCCAGAAACGAAAAGGACATGTGGAATTACATTGAATTTCATGGCACATCAGAACCCAGAATGGGACCCAAGACTAAAATTGGCCAGTTTTGCTGATTAGACTTTACTAAGCCATGGGCAAGAGACACGTAACTCTGGAGTGCATGGAGTCTAGGATTCTGTTTCACTGTAGCTCCGTCCACCCCAAAAGGAGTCCCTGCCTTATTTAAATGATGGGAATATCTACTGCATCTTGATATCTGTCACAGGCTAATAATGAGTTGGGAGTTGACTCAGATTCTCCTGTTTCCTGGGATATACCTGAGGGAAAGGTGTTGACACCTTTTGCAGCAATTCTGTGCCCTGGGGCTCCATTTCATCATTTGCACATTTTATGGCCAGAGGATATACCCCAATGTGTGTTTGGTACATTGGGACCCACAAAGGTAAGGCAGGAAGAGTTAGTATCAGGACTCCTGAAAGGTCCCAACTTACAACAGAGCAAGGTTTAGACTTTGTGGAAGAAGCAGCTGGGTGCAGTTATTGCTAGAAGGGAAATGAAGCAGCACTCTCTGTGCTCTACCCACTTCCCCAGGAATCCCTTTATCATTTCCTCATGCAACTCCCGGGGCCTTCACACCCAACAACCAGCACCCAGGGCTCCCATGAGCTAAAGTGCCAGCTGCAAACCTCTGCTTGATCCTGTGCCCTGCTCCTCCCTTCCTGATCCTGCCGCTCACTCTTCTACCAGTCTTTCCAGGGAGCACTTTCAAAATCACTTTCACATGAATGCTCACGCTGGGCTCAGCTTCTGGGAACCCAGGCTAACCCAGGAACCACACAAACACTGCTTCTTCCACAGATACACCCTTGATCATCCCAAAGGAATCCTGCCCAAGAGCACCACAGAGATTGTGATCTAGACCACATTAATAAGGCTGGAGGGTGGGTGGTGGGCAGCAGCTTGTTCCTCATGCCCTGGGTATGGGTATGGCACTCCATACTTTCCCTTCAAATGACAGTGTCCCAAGATAGCCACACATCGCTTGGTAGCCCATCAATTCCAAAGGGGCCTATTTGTGCACAGTGGACAAACACTTTTTGTACTAAGACTCCAGCATGCCTATGGGTCCTTGCTGAATGTAGATGGGCTGGCTGTTGTTTAGGATGGAATGATGTGAGATTAGACTTGCTCTGAGACATTGTCAGCAAGCAGGGGAGCAGAACTGGGTGAGGCAGGGAGTGGAGAAGCTGCAGAACAATTGCCTGTGGCCAGAGTTTCCATTCCAGGTGCCAGCTGATGGGAGCCAAGAGTGTCCCAGGGGTATGTCTGACCTGTCTGATTTGAGAGGTGGCAGTGAGAGCATCTTCTCTCAGGGTTTTCATTGGTCTTGAACACGTTCCAGACATTTCTATGTGTTCCCCTGTCACATCTTTTAAAAAAATCTTGTTTTTACCAGGAAGCTCAGATACAAATAGCTAGCCAGAATAGAATTTGTGGTTATGTCTTGGTTTATTGGGAGCAGAAACAGACTCAGGGGACAACAGAAAGACCAGCCTCAAATCTGGGATGTGGTGGAGAAGCTGGATATCAGAAATCTCATGGTGTGAAAGAAAATAGCAACTTGAGTTTGGGAGTGGAAAGGTGGTAATTTCTGGTGACCATTTCCAAATAACAGAAGACAAGTGCGTGAGAAAAGAGAAGCACAGGTAATGAGCAAGACCAGGCATACACAAAGGAGTAAAGTCTTGAAAACACCTTCCCCACAAAAGGTATGCACCACACACATTTCAAACAGCCCTGCATTTCCTGGGGGAAACCACACGACCATAAAATGAATTAAATCAGCTGTTTTTATGCCCTCATCTTTAATAAACCTGGCTGAATAGCTGAGTGGCCATGTCTATGGCAGGTGGTGCTGTATACAGGGGTGGGCAATAATACCTGACCAGCTACATGAGCTTATATGTCCACACCTCCCATCCCTTTATAAAACATGTGTAAAAGCTGCTAAGGTATAATGGCTTGGAAAGGAAAGTGAACCTTTCACAGACAGATGAATTGTGTTTCTTCTTAAAGGTGACAGAAACTTGTAGTTTTATCACTCCCAGTGAAATCAAGAGGACATCTGGGTGACCATGTACCCCTGTACAGCTGTTGTTGGTGCAAGCTTAGATCAACTTCACTGGGCTGGGGCACCCACCATCCAGTGCTATGAGTATTGTCTGCTAATGGCTCAGACTGCATTCTTCTCCTGAGAGTTGCCCTCAGTCCATGTGTGCTCTCACCCTGAATGTCTGGAAGATTAAGCCTTCACTCCAGAGCTGTGTGCAACCAATCCCCTGGCTCAAGGAAGAGCAACTTCATGGTGCCATTCACTCTCCATGGGCCCTGTGAGATCAGGTCGAGGCCAATCTGTAGCTGAGAACATGTCTTTACTGACTGTTTCTCCTGCCTGATCCTGCTTCTCTCACTCCCCCTCTCTGAGAACTCTCCAAAATAAATCACTGGTACAGAGTCTCTTTCTGAGGGACCCAACTTGAGCCAACCTCTTGGGTTGGCTGTTGCTATCAAATCTTCAATGAAATGGGACATCTCATTAAAATGAAAAATGGCAAGCTGGCTGGGGAAGACAAGTCCCTGTGTGTTCAGGGATGACCAGAGCAAGCTTTACCTCTTTTAAGCCCTCCAAATCACTGCAGCCCCTAGCTAGACCAGTGGTTCTAGCTCTTTCTCTTTCATGCTAAGCTCCAGGCCTGAGAAAATCTTCTGTCCAGGTTGTACACCCTAGAAAATGACTGACTGCAAGGAGGCAAATTCAGATTTGGCACCAAGAAACAGTTTTGCTTCTCCTGTTCCCACTCAAAGATCCATGAAATAGTTAAAATTGGGTAGGAGGTCCTTCTTTCAAATATCCCATTGAAGTTTGAAGAGGGATTCTGGAGAGATTTCATATTTTAATAAATTTATTTCCCAAATGGTTCCATCACTTGGAAAGTAATGAGTTTGAATGAAACCAGGTATCCATATTGAGATGTCCCAAAGATTCAAGTTCACAGAGTTTTCCTGTCAATTCTAAACCCTTTGTAGACTGAACCCTGGCACTGCAGAAGTGCTGCTCTACTGAAGGACTCCCAACTTGACTTCTGGAGGGACCTACTTGCTTTGCTTCGTGTCAAGAGCTAAAATGTACAAGTGTTCTACACACATGACTGATTTAAGTGGGGGGGGGGACTGTAAAGGAGCAATCCCAGGGCCTAAATATACAGATAACACAGGCAGTATCTCTCCTAGTCACTGATGGTCTGGTGGCTGAGGCTGATGGGTGCAGACTGATGCCCACCAAAGGAAGGTCAGCAACCCTCTCTCCCTCCATGAATATCTATACCCCAGGTCCCAGGGAAGCTGTCAAGTCCCTCCTGGAAGGAATGTGAGCTATTTTAACTTGGAATGTGGAAAGCCAGGCCAAGGGAGCCACAGCCAAGAGATACAGTGTACAGCATGCACACCCACAAGAGCATTTTCCTCACCAACCAAGTCTCTTCTGAGAACCCTAGGAGGCAGGCAGCACAATGGTCCCTACAGCATGCCCTGAGAGAGTCAGCTGAATTTCAGTGTTTCAAGGTGGGGAGGGCTGAGCCATTTTCTCAGAGGCAGTACATAAGTAAGCAGTTTACATGACAGATATGTCCCTGACACTGGATCCCTAACTCACTCATGAGCCCGTTACAGTGTTCTATTTTCTAATTTGTCAGCTTTCCCTAAGAAACTGCCAGATTCTCTTCCTCTTCCCTATCCCTTCACAAATTGTCTTAAATTCCACTCTTTTATTCCCAACTTGGTCCTAAGGGTGCAGATAATAGTAAATGCTGGTTAAAGGAGAAGAGGCATGACTATTACATAGCATACATAGGAGTTACATAGCATGGTTTTAGTACTTGGTTTACTCATTCAATAAAAACTTTGGAGGACCTATTCTGTACTAGGTGTTATCTGTAAGTAACTAGGCAATGTTTATCTTGTTTGCTTATCTTTCCCACTCTTTAAACAAATATATCACTGTGTCATGTGGTTCTTCAAAGTGCACACAGTAGGCTATGTTCCATGTTCTTCAGGTCCTCCCAATGGAGATGTTAGAGATGGGATCTGGGATGATGGCTGATCCCATGACCCACTCAAGGGGACAGAATGAGAGTCATTTAGAAATGGATAATGCCTGTAATGCTCCCCCATCCAGATGGTCACCTTGTGCTGATTCCTGTCATCATGGCTAAAAGGACAGAATCAAGCATTTAATTCTGAGAGCTACTTACCAGCCCCACCAGCAACCTCAGGGTCCAGAAATAATTCTATGCCTAGAGTCAGACATTGGCAATCAAAAATATAAAACATTTTTGGAAAGATTAGAAATGCCATACTATATGTTTTTTAAATTTTTTAAAAAAGATTTTATTTATTTATTTTTAGAGAAGGGAAGGGAGGGAGAAAGAAAGGAAGAGAAATATCAAAGTGTGGTTGCCTCCCACATACCTTCTACTGGCACTCCTGTTCCATGCACCCAGGCATGTGCCCTAGACTGGGAATCAAACCGACAACCCTTTGGTTTGCAGGCTGGCACCAAATCCACTGGCCACACCAGCCAGGGCCACATGTTTTTTTTTAAAGAATGATATTGCTATGAGCATTCCTAAACATACAAGTATGCACACATTCTAGTGCCAGGATACTACAATTTCTCCTGGAGAGCAGTGCAATTGATAGGTTGTAGGGCATGGAAATGTTCAAGTCCACAAGATAATTCAATGTGAATGTGCTAATTTACAATCCTACCAGCAGTATACAAAAGTCTGCACTGATCCACATTCTAATATATACCTGGTGACAGCAGACTTTTGAATTTTTGCCAAACTAATTAATGCAAAATGGTATCTTATTGTGGACTGATTTCACTTTCCTGATTATTAATGAAGTGGAGGATCTTTCCCTATGTTTATTCACAAATTGGGTTTTCTTTACCTAAAATACCTGTTTTCATCTTGTGGCCTCTTATTAAATGGGGTTGTTTGTATTATTCTTAATTATTTGCAGGAGATCTTTATATATTCTACATACTGTAGAATATGTTCTATTGGTTCTGTACTGGCTATGTAATACAGGTATTCTAGTTTGTATCTTGTTTTTGGAAAAATAAGTTTTAGATTTAATGTAGCTAAATGCATCAATTATCTTAGAAATGTCTCACTCTTAACTGCTTCCCAAGCTATAGGGCTGTTGTTTCTGGGGATATGTGAGACGATGGTGGTGCACATGAGAACAAACTTAAAAAAAAAAGTTAACAGTTATATAATGCTTATTTCATATTATTATATATGTTCTTGGGAGAATATATATGTGTATGTGTGTGTATATGTATGTATATATGTATATATAATCATTTTGAAAATAAATATATTTTTTAAAAGTCAGTTTAAGGAAAGTATAAAGGAGGCTGGGTTGAGGTTCCAGCCAAGATGGAGGTGTAAGCAGAAATGCTTCGCTTACTCAACCAAAAGAAGGATAACAACCAATTTAGAGACAAAGAACAACCAGAACTGCCAGAAAATCATTTGCATGGAAGTCCAACAACCAAGAAGCTAAAGAAACATACATGCAGATTGGTAGGAGGGGCAGAGACAGGCAGGGTGGAGAGGACACACTGGCAAGCCAAGGCCAAGAACCTCACAGGTGATCCAACACTCACATGCAGATAAGCTGAGAGGAACAAAGGAGGAGCGAGACACACCATGAAACTCAGGGTTTCAGCGTGGGAAACTAAAGACTCAAAACCTCTGGCTGTAAAATATCTTTGGGGGTTGCAGCAGTGGAGAAACTCCCAGTCACATAAGAGCCCACTGGAGAGACCCACAGGGTCCTAAAATATATACAAACCCACCCACCTGAGAATCAGCACCTGAAAAGGCACAAGCTGTTTGTGGGAAGTGAGGGAAATGATGGAAAATGGCATGAGAGCAGAGCAAGTGTCATTGTTCCCTCTGACACCTCCCCTACATACAGTGCCCCAGCACAGCAAAGAAGGTTGCCCCGCCCTAGCGAATACCTAAGGCTCCATCCCTTACCATGTAACAGGTGTGCTGAGACAAAAAAAATATGGCCCAAAGGAAAGAACTGATCAAAACTCCAGAAAAAGAACTAAGTGACAAGGAGACAGAGAACCTATCATATGCAGAGTTCAAAATACTGGTAATCAGGATGCTCAGAGAAGTGATTGAGCTCAGTTGCAAAATGAAGGAAGAAATGAAGGATACACAAAGTGAAATAAAGGAAAATACAGAGGGAACCAACAGTAAAAGGAAGGAAACTAGGACTCAAATCAATGATTTGGAACAAAAGGAAGAAATAAACATCCAATTAAAATAGAATGATGAAATAAGAATTCAAAAAAAAAAAAAATGAGGAGAGACTTGGGAACCTCTGGGACAACTTCAAATGCTCCAACATCCAAATCATAGGGATGCCAGAAGAAAAGGAAGAACAAGAAATTGAAAACTTAGCTGACCAATAATTAAGGAAAGTTTCCACAACCTGGCAAAGAAAATAGACTTCCAGGAAGTCCAGGAAGCTCAGAGAGTCTCAAAGAAATTGGACCCAAGGAGGAACACACCAAGGTACATCATTATTAAGTTACCCTAAGATTAAAGACAAAGGGAGAACCTTAAAAGCAGCAAGTGGAGAGAGTTACCTACAAAGAAGATCCCATAAGACTATTGACTAATTTCTCAGAAATTACAGGCAAGAAGCAGCTGGAAAGAAGTATTCTAAGTCATGAAAGGCAAGGACCTACAGCCAAGATTACTCTATCCAGCAAAGCTATCATTTAGAATGGAAGGGCAGATAAGGTGCTTCTCAGATAAGATCAAATTAAAGGAGTTCATCATCACCAAGCCCTTATTCTAGAAAATGTTAAAGGGATTTATCTAAGAAAAAGAAGATGATCAAAACTATGAACAGCAAAATGATAACAAACTTACAACTATCAACAACCGAACCTAAAAAACTAAAACAAAAACTAAGCAAACAACTAGAACAGGAACAGAACCACAGAAATGGAGATCATATGGAGGGTTATCACTGGGGGGGGGAGGTAGGAGGAGAGAATGGTGGGGGAAGGAGAGAATGGTGGTAGAAGGTACAGGGAACAAGAAGCATAATAGATAGGCACAAAATAGACAGAGGGAGGTTACGAATTGTATGGGAAATGGAGAAACCAAACGCCTCATATGTATAACCCGTTGACATAAAGTAAGGTGGGGGGGGAATGTTGGAGGATTGGGGTGGATGCAGGGAGGAGGGGGATAAGGGGAAGAAAAAATTGGGACAACTGTAATAGCATAATCAATAAAATATACTTTAAAAAAGAAAAGTATAAAGGAAATAATTGTCCAGGGAGTATGTGGACATGGCAAACATGTAACTATGGGGTGTGGGCAACTAAAGTAGGATGCCTTGGCCTCAATATTAAAGGGTCAAAAGTACACAGTGAGCAGGGTTTTCTGGTAGCATTTACCTCTTGGATTCCTCTGCTCTAAGACTAGGGGAGTATAAGATCTCCCATGTGTTCAGTGGGTGTCATGGGCTGGACCCTGATGACAGGCCATGCATGCACCCTGGCAGATAAATGATACAGGCATGATTGTACAGATGCAGAGGTTTGACTCAGAAAGGCAAATAACTAGTCCAAGGTCATACATATCCTACATAGCAGAGCCAGATCTAAAACTCCAGTTTCCTTAGACTTTAGAGTCCACACATTTAACTACAATATTGTTCTGATTACAAGAAAGCAAGCATCTGGCCCAGAGGGTAAGGAAGAACAGGTATATTTCTGTCAAGGTCAGAAAGCCCAATTTGAAATATTTGCAAAGTTTCATATCTTAGATGATAACTTTCAGACTATCTGGTGCACAGTGGACAACAGTGGGGACCTGCTCACCCCTCTGTGTTCAAGTGCACCCCATTCACTAGGCTCTAGCTTTCCACAGGCAGAACCTGGACAACCTTCAGAAGAGCCAGTTGATAATGTGAACATCACCATCCCCTGCCCAGGGCCCCTTAACCAGTCTCTGATGGAGGCAGATCCTTTTTCTGGGGTTGGGATATCTAGGGGGCATAATTTTAACCTTTTGACCCCCCTATGAGATCAGGGAAAGTCACACCCCCACTTTGATTCCCTCTTTTCCTCTTCCTGCCTTTACCCCATCTCAACAGAGATACTTAGGGCCACTTCTGAAGAGCTCATCTTCTCTTCTCTTGGGCAGTGGGAGCAGAGGGGGGCAGAGGGTGGATGAAGACTTGAGAGGATGCCCAGGAGATGATGGGAAGGCTACCCATAGTACCACCCTCAGGGCCTGGAGAGGCCAGAGCCAGGATGGCCAGAAGCTCAGTTTTCATCAGACCATCTTTGTCCACTGAGCACAAGGGCTGTCATTTCTGCTGTGAGGTCATGGCTCTGTTTAGGGGCACGAATGGCAGATATCATTTCCCTGGCTCAACTAACCTGAGTACATGGTCAATGAGCCAGGAGATGCTGAACAAGGGAGCATACTAGGGAAAGACCTCTAAAGATAGACTAGATAACAATAAGGGAGAACCAATGCACAGGGGAGTCCTGGCTGGTGTGGGTCAGTGGATTGAGTATGGGCCTGCAAACTAAAGGGTCACTGGTTCGATTCCCAGTCAGGGCACATGCCTGGGCTGCAGGCCTGATTCTCAGTTGGGGGTGTGTGAGAGGCAACAATACATTGATGTTTCTCTCTCTCTTTTCCCCTCTCTCCAAAAATAAATAAATAAAATCTTTTTAAAAATGCACAGGGGAAAACACTAGAAGGTAGAACAAGACACATGTGCAGTGGGCAGGAAAAAGTCAACAACTTCTCCTTCCTGGGATACCCACACTGGTCCGGTGAGGGCCTAGGAGAAAGTCAGTTGGTGTGATATCCCTAGTCCAAATGCAGGACTGCCAGTGAGGACCCTTCCACACTGAGAAGCAGCATGAGCAAGTTATAATTATTATTATAACTGAGTTACTAATGCATGGGAAAGGGGAATAAGGAAAAACAGAACTTTATTAAAGTCACACAGTTTTAAGTATGAGTAAAATACTTAGTCTAACAAGTGCCTGCCAACTGCATTGGTTGCCTCTACGGAGGAGAAGGAAGAGAGAATTTTTGCCAAAAGCCAGTCATTAATACCTAAGTAAGATCTGTAGATGTGTATTTTTGACACCCCTGGGAAGGAGGAAGGGGCAAAGGAGGATGGAAGTCCCAGCTGCCCCCTAGGCAGATCCTCTGTTGTTTTGTGCAAACAGCACACGGAATTTCATGTCCCTCATGAAAGGGGGCCTGGAAAGTGGGGTGCAGGACAACCAAACTAAGAAACAATGTTCATTTTTACACTAGTGTCTTTGGTAAAATCTTCACCCCACCTGCCTCCGTCTTTTGTGTATGTGTGTGGTATGAAGATATTTATAGAAATTTCATATACAAAATACAAGTTTTATGGTAATACATATTTCAAAACCAAAATGATACTGGTCATAAATACATGCATATATGGTAAAACTATCAAGGACATTATTAATGTCCTATTTAGATTACTTCTGGCAGAGAAAGCTGGGGGAGGCAAGATCAGGGCAGGGCCCTCAGGTGTGACACAGGTACTGGGTGATATTAAATATCTTTAGTAGAGTGGTAGGTTTGTGGGTGTTCATTTTATTATTATTTTTGTCTTGTTTATATGTTATGTGTACTCTTGTCAATAAACTTCCTTTAGAATTTTTAAGATATTGGTCTTCCCCCAGCTGGTATAACTTATGAGAAGTCAATCTAACTCTCATTCCTTTGGAAGAGATATGTTTTGGGAAACTTTCAGCATTTTCTTTTTTATGCTTAAGTTTCTGAAATTTCATAATGAGGTGTCTAATTGTAGATTTTTCTCCTTTCATTGTGTTGGGTCCTTCATGGGCCCTTTCAGTCAAAAGATGCATGTCCTTCAGTACTAGGAATATTTCATGTTATTTCTTTTCATTTTTGTTTCTGAAGCCAGTGCCTGTCTTAATTCCACCTTCCATTGTTTTCAGTGTTGCTGAAAAAAGAGCCTTTAGTGTTTTACAGCCCTACTTCTTTATGGCTCCCTCCACAAGTACTCTAGAATAGAGCTTTCTGTATTTTTCCTTCAAGTACCATTCCTCCACTTACTTTATCTTCTGAAAATTCATTGAACTCTCTCCTGTCTTCTGATGACCCTCCTCCTAGTCTCTTAGTTTTAACTAGAAGCTCCAGGAATATTTTAAAAATGCTAACATGTATGCTCTCAGTTGTCTGGCTCTTGAGTTCACACCTTTTCTACCAGTTTTTCTGAGATACAGGGAGAAGACTAAGGGGGAGGATAGAGTAGAGGCAAGGGAACTGGAGCTAGAGCCTGAGTGAAACCATAGCTGCACACCTGAATGAGCACCAAAACTACTCCTTATTCACTAACTTTGTAATTTCAGACAAAACTGATTTTCTTATCTGTACTTCAGTTTGGGATAATATGGAGGTAATCATATCAGATACACCAGCAAACAAGATAGAGAAGTCCCTGGCTTCGTTCAGTTTGCAACAAATGTCTTACCCCTGATAAACAGACTGATACCTCCTTTCCCCATGGTTTAGCCCTATGGAGGAGTGTTTGACTTGAACAAATCAAGACTTAAACATTCTGATTACTAAATCCTAATAAACTGGTGGTGGTGAATAGCAACATCCATGCACACTGGGGTGAATATATGCTCTTCCTCCACAGTGCCATTGCATATGCTCTTTTCCTAGCTGTCTGCACTGTCTGCCACCCCATTTGGCTAGTTAATTCCTAATCATCCTTTAGATCTCAGCTCAATGATCTTTTCCTGACCTTGATCATGTTGATCCTGCTACCATCAGTGCTCCATATTGTGTATCCTTTCTGTTAATTTAACTTCTCCCACTGGACCACCTGCCTCACATGGTTTTATTATGTGATCTTTGCACAGATTCCTCCCAAATTACCTGCCAGGCCCTCCCTCTCACCTTTTACCCCAAGAATTTCAAATTATCCATTATTTCCTCTGTACTTACACTGGACCTAGGTATCTTGCTGACCCAAGCACCATTTTTCTTGTGGACAAATATTTATGTGTTTGGTTCCACAGATTAAGTTAATGCTATTTCTCTTCTATTAATTACTGAGCACTTTCATTTTTTCTTTCTAAATATTGTTTATTTACTTGGAAAAGAAAATACATTAAGTGGTACAAAATTAAAAATCTATAAAAGAGTATACAATGAAAAGTAAGCCTCCTTTCCTCTCTGGTCCCACAGCTGCACTGTCCCCTTTGAAAAGGTGTTCACTGATGCCAGCATTTTTTGTACCCTTCAGAGACAGTAAATGCACTGCAACTGTGCCCAGCTAGATGTTTTTGATTGTTTGTTTTTTTGCTTTTCACATGCTATCTGCACCCTATTCTGGGCCTTAAAAAAAACACAATTATCAATGTACCCCGAAGACGATCTCTTTCTGAATGTTTAAAGCTACCAAATTCTTTCTTTAAGAAAACCCTGCTTCCTGGATTTTTATTTTATTATCTTTTTGCTTGCCATGCTTTTAAACCTTGTCATTTTATTTTATTTTTTTCAATTACAGTTTACTTCAATATTATTTTGTATTGGTTTCAGGTGTACAACATATTGGTTAGACAATTGTATTATTTTATAAAGTATTCTCCCTGATATTTCCAGTACCCACCTGGTATCATACATAGTTATTGCAATATTATTGACTACATTCCCTATGCTGTACTTAACATCCTAGTGATAATTTTGTAACTACCACTTTGTACTTAATCTCTTTCTGTCTTTTACCCAGTCCCCCAAACTTTTCCTGCTGGCAACCACTAGTCTGCTCTTTGTGTTCTAAGAGTATTTTCAATTTTGTTTCTTCATTTATTTTGTTCTTTAGGTTCCATGTATAAGTAAAATCATATGGTATTTGTCTTTCTCTGACTGACTTATTTCACTGGGCATAATACCCTTTCTGTCCATCCATGGTGTTGTAAATGGTAAAATTTCATCCTTTTTTATGGCTGAGTAATATTTGATTGCATATATACCACAGCTTTTTAATCCACTCATTTAGTGATGGGCACATGGGTTGTTTCCATATCTTGGCTATTATTAATGTAAATAATGCTGTAAAGAACATAGGCGTGCATGTATTCTTTTGAATTAGTGGTTTGGGTTTCTTGGGACAAATGCCTAAAAGTGGAATTGCTGGGTCATTAGGCAGTTCCATTTTTTTTTTTTTGAGGACCCTCCATAGAGATAGGTAAGTAATTCACAACCACACAGACAAAAATGATAGGAACTTTATTCTCAAAGACATTTTCTACTTCCTTCTACCCAAAGTCTTAAGATCTAGTGTTGGATTTGGAAAGAAAATGGGACATTTAACTATGATATTCAGTGTCATAGAGGGAATGGTGCATTCCAGAGACAGAGCCACCTACTGCATGTTAACATCAATTAAAAAGACCATGTTCTATAAAGTACACTCAACACTAACATATTCCTGAGCACAATTTGATTTTTCTTCCATGTCCAAAAGACTGTACAGAACCTATAGATCCCCAGGGCCACTATAAAGTTCAAAGTCTGCTGATAAGCACTTTGGGGCCTCTGAATAGTGGTTTCTGGCTGATAGAATTCTGGAACACTCTAGTTTTACTTTGCTTCCCAAGTAAAGCTCAGTCCTTGAGCTCACTTGAAAAAAATAAATTAAGGAAAAGTTCTATAATGAGAGGAATACATAAATGTTTAGAATAGTATCTACCAAATTTTGATAAATATGTAATGTAAATTATGAACCAAGAACAAAGGATATGAGCTTCTGTTAGCTATATTACTATGGTGTTTACCAAGTTCTTTGAGTCATGTGCTGTTTTAACCTGCAACTGTAATTAAATAAAATAACACAGAATAAAATTAAATACTTGCCACTAAAACCTGTGATCTTAACTCAGGATTCTAAAACATGAAAATCCATATACACTGGAAACAATTAAAATCTCATGGAGCCAATAGGTCAAGCATAGAGAAAGAGACCTATGCCTTTTTTTAAATTAGTCCCTGGGAATGGGACTGAGAGTCTAGTTACTCTCTATCTCAACATAGTACGGTGCCCTTGTGTCTCAAGAGATTATAGAAATCAGGAATTTTGAATGTGTAAGGCCATGTACCCTCCACAGAAATTTTAAAAGTAGCTTGCATACTCCATTTTTCTGGTTCAGAAAAAGGAAAAAACTACTAGAAAGTATTCAAGTTTCTGCTCTGTGACTGATTTTGGTGAGTGCAGCTTCATCTATTCCTGCCAATTGATACACAGGCTAAAATGTAATTTAGCAAACATCCTCCTGCTCAGGCTCATCCACAGGGACTTCTGAAATGAGAATTCTAGGGTAAAAAGCATCTAGTAGCAATTTGACAATAGAATTGAAGCAGCAGCCAACCACAGAGTCATAATTCTAAGAAGGCTTGGAACAGAGCTTCATGACATGGAAGTGGCAACAGGATCTTGGAGATGAGCAAATATTTCCAGAACTCATTATTCATTGCTTGTCCTGTAAAGTCACTGGGTTGTCTGTCTAGTATATAGACATTTATCTTCATCTTTCACCTAAGTAACTGACTAGACTTAGGGGCTGTGAGTGACTAAAGATGAAATTTCCTGATGTCTTCTAATACTGATAAATTGTGAAACAAGCTGAGATTTGGGTCTCTAGGAAGCTCTGGGTCCATAATGGGTGAGTCACTGTCTCCTCTGAGTCTTGGTTTCATCCTCTTTTTGTTTTTAAAGAATTTATTTATTTATTTTTACAGAGAGGGGGATGGAGGGGGAGAAATGATGGTGTGAAAGAGAAACATTAATAGGTTGCCTCTTGTATGCTTTCAGAATGGGGACCAAACCTGCAACCCAGGCATGTGCCCTGACCAGGAATTGAGCCCTTCATTTTGCGGGACAACACTCCATTGAACCACACTGGCCAGGGCTCAGTTTCCTCTTCTACCAAATTAGGGCAAAGATACTTTGCATTGGAAACTATAAGGTGGTGTTGTTTTGTTATCATAATTATTATTTAGAAGCATTGATTCTGGTGCAAGAACAACCAATCAGATTTAGTCAAAGTGCAGTGAGGAAAAGGAGTGATGAAAATGAAACAATAAGCTATAAAAGGAAAAGGGGCCCTGGCTGGTGTGGCTCAGTGGATTGAGTGCTGGCCTGCAAACCAAAGGGCAGGTGGTTCGATTCCCAGTTAGGGCACTTGCCTGGGCTGTGAGCTAGGCCCCCAGTGGGGGGTGCATCAGAGGTAAACACACATCAATGTTTCTCTCCCTCTCTTTCTCCTTCCCTCCCCTCTCTAAAAATAAATAAATAAAATCTTTAAAAAAGGAAAAGGGAAAGAATGAAGGTGGAAATAGAGCCCTCCTTGTGCTCCTGGAAGGAAACCAGGAGGATTCCCAGTGGAATGTCACTGGGGCCTCCAGCATCTGAAATTCTCTTGTCACATTACAGGGCATTTAATTCTTTATAAGAGGGAATATATTTAGTGTTTCCTGTGCTCTAGGCACTTGGTTCTATCAGAGATGCCAAAGAAGGGTTATAAGGAAATAGTCAATGCTTCACATTTACCTAATGTATCTTCCCAACTCTTCTACAAGGAAGGCATTATTAGTATTATTATTGTCCCATTTTATAGATAAACAAAAGTGAGACTCAGGCATTTAAATAATTGTGTTGAAGGATTTGGAGACAGAACTCAATCCAGGTTTGACTTATCCCAGTGTTTGTACCTACAACCATTGTCCAAAGAGACAGAAGTCTATAGCAAAGATAGAACCTGACTGTGGCTGTATCTGAGCCCATGGGACTAGAGGTCTCATGTATTTAAATTTGTAGGCTTCCAATGTAGTATCACATTCTTAACTGATTTTGCAGAGTCTATGAGGCCTAACAGGAGATAGTGGAATTCAATTTTCTCTTTCAATAAACCACACACGACCTATACCTCCTCTTCACGATGAAGCCATTTGATGCACAAAGCATGCAATAAGAAGAAAGGAGCCAAGAACCACTCTTGTGAAAGGTGGTTAGTGCTGCTAAAGGAGTTGGGCATGGGGTGAGGGAGGTATAAATGGAACCAAAAATTTCCTGAAGGTGAGCTTGTGGATTCGCCTCCTGGCCACAGCCATCAAACGAGGGCTGAAATCCCAAACTGATGACACAACTCACATGACAACCATATTCTTTTCTTATAGTACATTTATTTCACCAGGAGGCAGATATTTTATTTTGGGAATTTTTATTTACTTTAAAAAATTTATATTCAATAAAATCCCCCACTTTGGTGTACACTTTTATGAGTTTTGAAGAAGGCATTCATGCATGCAACCACCAGCATGATCAAGTTATGGAACAGTTCTATCACCCCTCCTCCCACCTCCACCCTCAAGTTCCCAAGTAGTCAACTCTTAGCCCCTGGCAACTACTGAACTGTTTTTTTTTTTTTTTTTTAATTTTATAACTTAGGAATGTGATTATGATTGTTTTTAGTCCTTCTAAATAGTGTTTCCCAAATGAGTGCCATGGCCTTAGAGGGAAACCAGGACATGCTAAGTGTAGGGATTCATCCCAGATGGTGGTGAGTGACCCTAGACCTGACAGTGGGTCTCAGCACCAGCTCCTTCCACCTGGCACTGCCCCCATCCATCTCCCATCCCTGCCCAGTGACCCATCCCTGCACCTGCCTACACCAGGCTCCTCACAGGTAACGAGACCCACAGAGCCTATATCCAAAGCCCTTGATGGCTCACCCACATGAACTAACCCAAAATATGGGAGGCAGCCCAGTCTGGGGACAAAAGAATGAAAGGTAAAGGGTGTTTGCTCCAGCTTCCTCCAGGGGCTCTGTCTCTTGGAGCAGGCTCTATCTCTAAAGGAGTGGGTCTGAAAAGTCCAGTTATGGAGAAAAGAGCAAATCCATAGCAAAGGGTCTCTCACCAGCCTGGCCTATCTGCCACTTTCTGGGCCTCTCTGGTGGGCACCCAACTGATGTCCCTTTGAAGATCCAAAGTTCCCTCAGCATGAACCTGCTACATAACCCCAAATGCCCATGCCCCAAATTACTTCTTTTTCCTTTCACAATTAAACATCATCTTCCTTCAGTGTAAGAACCATCAGAGAAATTTAACAGGAAAGCAAACTGATTAAATAAATGCAGGTGAAGTTAGAAATGACGGATTTTTTAAAAATAAAGAATCCTGCCTCACAGTTACCACATGTACTTCTTATTGCTAGGATTTCAGGCTGGTTCTAGAAATGTGGGGAAAGTATTTGGAGCAGGGCATTTTCTGTAAGTGAGTGAATCCTGGTCATTTGGTTCTCAGAGCTGCGGGCCCGAGGGTCCGTAAGAAGCTGTTAGAATAGCAGGACTCAGGCCTCTATTATCACAGTCAACTCTGAAGAAGTGTATATATGTTTGGGTGGCTATATTATACATGCATCTCTTTGTTTATAATAGGTAATGAAAGCTTGTGAAAAGTTACCCTAGAAGACATACAGAGGAATAAAGTCCCCCAATCACCCAACTCCAGGCCCAGTGACAACTAGGTAGGTGTTGTCTTTCCTGGGCCCTGGCATAAATATTCTTATGCATAGAGGAGCACATCAGCATGAATACAGCTTTGCTTCTCTTTACACAAATGGCAGCTAAACACAGTGGTCTGTATGCTACTATTTTCATTTAACATATCTCAGAAATCTCCTGGCATGGGCACATCAATCCAACAGCCTCATCCATGGCCTGGTGTGAAGGAATGACCCATCCACCTGGTGCCCTGGTGAAGGGTATCTGGTTATGAAGGGTATCCATTCATTTGCAGTGTGGCATTATTTTGCATACTTCTTTGTATACCTGGACAATTATAGGATAAACTAGAAGAGGAATTGATGGCTAAAAGCAATGAATATTTTTTTAAAATTATATTTTATTGATTATGCTATTACATTTGTCCCATTTCTCCTCCATCATTCCCCTCCACCCTGCACACCCCCTCCCACCCACATTCCCCCCTTTAGTTCATGACCTTGTATCATAAGTTATTTAGCTTCTACTTTTCCCACACTGTTCTTGCCCTCTCCCTATTTTCTACCCACGGTCAGTGCTATTTATTCTCTGTACCTTGTCCCCTTCTCTCCTCCTCCCACTCCCCTTTGCAAACCCTCCATGTGGTCTCCATTTCTGAGTTCCTGCTCCTGGTCTAGTTGTTTGCTTAGTTCACTTTTGTTTTAAGTGAGGTTGTTATATCTGTGAGTTTGCTGTCTTTTTACTGTCCTATTTTTTACCTTCTTTTTCTTAGATAAGTCCCTTTAACATTTCATATAATAAGGGCTTGGTGATGATGAACTCCTTTAACTTGACCTTATCTGAGAAGCACTTTATCGGCCCTTCCATTCCAAAGCATGGCTTTGGTGGATAGAGCAATCTTGGATGTAGGTCCTTGCCTTTCATGACTTCAAATACTTCTTTCCAGCCCCTCTTGCCTGGAAGGTCTCTTTTGAGAAATCAGCTGACAGTCTGATGGGAACTCCTTTGTAGATGACTGTGCCTTTATCCCTTGCTGCTTCTAGAATTCTCTCCTTCATTTTAATCTTGGCTAATGTAATTATAATGTGCCTTAGTGTGTTCCTCCTTGGGTCCACCTTCTTTGGGACTCTCTGAGCTTCCTGGACTTCCTGGAAGTCTATTTCCTTTGCCAGATTGGGGAAGTTCTTTATTATTTGTTCAAATAAGTTTTCCACTTGTTGCTCTTCTTCTTCCCCTTCTGATACACCTATAATTCGGATGTTGGGATGTTTAAAGAAGTCCTGGAGGTTCCTAAGCCTCGCCTCATGTTTTTGAATTGTTGTTTCTTCATTCTTTTCTGTCTGGTTGTTTCTTTCTTCCTTCTGGTCCACTCCATTGATTTGAGTCTCAGTTTTCCTCCCATCACTATTGGTTCCCTGTGCATTTTTCTTCATTTCACTTATTGTAGCCTCCATTTGTTCCTCTAATTTGCGACCAAAATCAACCAATTCTGTGAGCTTTCTAATCACCAGAGTTTTGAACTGGGCTTCTGATAGGTTGGCTACCAGCGCTATGAGCTCTGCATCTGATAGATTGACTACCTCCTGGTCACTCAGATGAATCAGCTCCAGGGCCCCAGTCTGCTCTCCAGTCTGAGCCATCCTTGGTTTTGGTCTTTCTGTTTTTGTTTTGTCGTGGCTGTTAAGTAGTGAGGGGCGGAGCCTTAGGCGTTCCCCAGGGTGGGGCAGCCAGGTCACTGGGTTGTGATGCTGGATGTGGGGAAGCGGTCCGAGAGAGAACAATGGCACTTGCTCTGTGTTCTCTAGCAGCTTCCAGTCCCCTCAGTCTCTTTCCCAAATTGGGCCCCTGTGGTGCTGACTTCCTTGTGGGTGGGCCTGCGCATGCTCCAGGACCCTGCAGGTCTCCCTAACGAATTCTCCTGTGAGGCCAGGACTCCCTCCTGGCACCTCAGCCCATACAAGTGTTTTCAATGGGTGCTTTTAGGCTTCACTTCCTGGTGCTGGGGCCCTGCATCGCACAGTCTGTCTTGCTGCCCATTTTCGCCTGGTTTATCTGTGCTCGAATGAGCGTCCACAGCCAGCCGCCTTGTATGCCTCGTTGGGTCTGCTCCCGTGTGGCACGCCACAGCCTGTGCGCCTGTGCACCTGGAGTGACCATGTGCCTGGAGTGACTGTGCACCTGGGACATCGGCTTATCCCACTGAGACACGACTCCCCGGCAGCAGACTCCACCTCTCTTACCGGTTTGGGTGAATGTTGTCGGACTCCCACACTATTCAATTTCTCTTTGTCCTCGTTGGGTTTTCTTTCTTTCTTTCTTTCTTTTTTTTTTTTTTTTTTTTTTTTTTTTTTTTTTTTTTTTTTTTTTTTTTTGGTTCTATATGTTTGTTGTCCTTAATCTTGGTTGTTAGAGGAAGCACAGCATGTCCAGCTATGCCTCTCCATCTTGGCCAGAAGTCGCAATGAACATTTTTCAACTTTGTTAGAAATAAAATACCATCCAAAGAGGCTGCAGCAATTGTTATACCATCAGCAATGTAAGGGAGTGCTTGATCTATATGTCCTTGAGAACACATCAAATTACCTAACTTTCGGATTTCTGCCATTATGAAACAGGAAAAATGTGTCCAGTGTAGCTTTAATTTGCACTTTTGCTTATGACTGATGAGAATGAATATTTTTCCATGTTTTTTAAGTTTTATTTTTTTAAAGTGTGGTAAAATACACAAAAATTACCATCTTAACTATTTTAAAGTGTATATTCAGTAGTGTTCATTCACATTGTTGTACAGCCATGTACAACCATCTTGCAAATCTTAAACCCCCAGTTCCTGACAGCCATCATGGTACCTTCTGTCTCTGAACTGGACCCTAGGTACGTCACATGAGTGTAATCATACAGTATTTGTCATCCCTTTTTGTAACTGGCTTATTTCATTCAGCTTATTACACTGAAGGCTCATCTGTATTGCAGCATATCTCAGAATTTCCTTCCTCTTTATGGCTGGATAATATTCCAATGTATGAATAAACCAGATTTTGCTTACCCATTCACCTGTTGGTGGGCACTTAGGTTGCTTCCAACTTTTGGCTCTTGTTAATTATACAAATAGTACAAATATGGGTGTGTAAATATCTCTCTGAGATCCTGCTTTCAATTTCAGAAGTGAAACTATTGGATCATATGGTAATTCTATTTCTAATTCCTTCAGTATGTTTTAATGCCATTTTATTTCCAGCTGACCCTGAAACACCACTCAAGACCTCTGTTCCTAGGAAGCCTCTCTCTTCTATCTTCAAGCTCATCATTGACTTTCTCATCAGCTCCCTCTGATACTCTGGGACTTTGCCTCCCAGTGTGACTCCAGAATAAAGCCAGAGCCAGCCCTGGCAGTGTGAACCCAACCTGGCCCAGCAGTTGTGAGAAGCTGAGCTATAAGCAGGAGCAGCCCCTTCTCAAACCTCCCAAAAGAGCAGCATATATTCTCAGGCCTCGGGGCACTTAGCCCCGTAGGCCTGCCAGCTTCTCTTCTGCTCACAGCTGCAGCGAGTCCGATGCCCACACCAAGGAAGCTGCTCTTTTGGGCATTTGGAAACTCAGAGGCAAGAAAACCAGCTGGTAAAAATACCCTAAATTTAGGTTTGGTTAAAACATATACACACAAACTACTCAACAATCCCACAAGTCATTCAAATGTGGTAGCCAAATTCTATGTCCAGTGTCTTAGGCTGGCTGCCTCTAGAATTTCTTTTCCATCTGTTTTAATTGCAATAACCTCTTTTATTTGTGGTCCCCTCTCCCACTACTTTGGAAAGCCAAGTGCAGTAAAAAAATCTGCCAAGGAACTTTTGTCTGTTAAATGTCAACTTCCACTGTGTGGGGAGAAGAATTACTGGTGACTGAGTGCAGGTGCCTCTTGGAGTCCTTGGTCAGTGGAATAATTTGATCAATGATTCAGGACTGACCACTGGCCCTGATTTGCTTGGCATCAGCAGTCATTAATTACAAGCAAAGAGGTAATCATTAGTAGGTAATTCATTGCTGCGCAGCTTCTATCCCTGCAGTGGAGACAGGTATGCTGCCACATGAGATCCATGGCTCAGAGAGGGAAAGAGCACAGCAACACCATAGTGTGTTTCTGTAACTCAGCACACTTTCCCATTTGCTGAGCTGGTCTTCACAATGAATCATATACCCTGCAATTCAAGTAAGTGTGCACAGTTTCAGACCCTTGTCTTGACTGAGCCACATACTTGGGGTGTCCTCAAAATCTGCCCAGGGGTCCTTCCTGAGATCTGTGAAATCCCACTAAGTCAGAGGCTAGAAAAAAATCTCAGCAGATGATCTCACAGTCCAGAATATTTCGGCAAGGTGCAGGTTCTGTCCTCACAGAAGCAAAAACAATGTCTAATGGGACAGCAAGTGAGACTGTCCCAGGGTTGCTTGCTTGCTTACTTCCTTCCATCATCCATTCATGTAACATTTCAGCACCAGTTGTGTGTCTGTTATTATGCACTGGGGACAGAGAGATTACTGTCTAGTAATGATGATTTAATTTCATTAATGAATGTAACACTTCAACTGTGAGGAACCCCAGGAAGATGCTTCCTAGGCTCTATGAGCTGGGAAAGGGGGGCTGTGATTCCGTGCCTACACAGGGAGGTAAGAAGAATAGGAGTGACACATGGCTCCATTTAAGAGAAGTGGACAATCCAATTAAAAAATGGGCAAAGGACCTGAACAGACACTCTCCAAGGAGGACATACAGAGGGCCTAGAGACATACGAAAAGATGCTCAGCATCACTAGCCATCAGAGAGATGCAAATTAAAACCACAATGAGATACCACTCCACACCAGTCAGAATGGCCATCATAAACAAATCAACAAACAACAAGTGTTGGTGAGGTTGTCGAGAAAAGGGAACCCTAATGCACTGTTGGTGGGAATGCAGACTGGTGCAGCCACTGTGGAAAACAGTATGAAATTTACTGAAAAAAAAAAAAAAAATGGAACTGCCTTTTGACCCAGCAATTCCACTGCTAGGATTATATCCAATCCAAAAGAACCTATGCACCCCAATGTTCATAACAGCACAATTTACCATAGCCAAATGCTGGAAGCAACCCGAGTGCCCATCAGTAAATGAATGGATCAAAAAACTCTAGGACATTTACACAATGGAATTCTATGGAGCAGAGAGAAAGAAGGAGCTTATACCCTTTGTGACAGCATGGATGGAACTAGAGAGCATTGTGATAAGTGAAATAAGCCAGGTAGTGAAAGACAAATATCATATTATCTCACTCATAAGTGGAACCTAATCAACAAAACAAACAAGCAAGCAAAATATAACCAAAGATGTTGAAATTAAGAACAAACTGATGGTAACCAGAGGGGAGGGTAGAGGGAGATAATAGGGGAAAGAAAGGGAAGGGTGGTCAAGAAACCTGTATAAAGGACCCATGGACAAAGCCAAAGCGGGGAAGGATTGAAGGTGGAAGGTGGAGTTGGGTTGGGCAGTGGAAAGTTGTGGTGGGAAAATGGAGACAACTGTAGTTGAACAACAATAAAAAAAATAGGAGTGAAAAGGGATAAGTAGAGAAAACAATTGTCCTGGAAAACAAAAAAACCTGGATAAGGCTGGGGTAGGGAGGCCAATTTGGTGTTTAATCAATTGAAGAAGGAGAATGAGTCTGGAAGGGATAAAAGTAGGTGAGTGTGAGAGAAAGTGAGGTGGAGAGGGAAGCAGATGACTCAGGCCAGTGAGCCAAGTTAGAAGTGTTGGCCTGTACCCCTAAAGCAGTGGGAAGTCACTTATGCATTTTTCAAAAGGGGGTGTATCATTAGGTTAAATTTGTAGGAAGAACACTCTGGCCATCATATGGGAGAGAGCTGGTGGGGACAGAAGTGATGCAGGCTACAACACCATCAGAAGAGAGGAGGAAGCAGTTGGCACTCCTGTTGAACAGCTGTGGCCAGCTCACAAAGAGGAACAGCCAGTGTATTCATCAGTGAATTGGCATACGGTGTGAGGGACAGTCTAGATCTGGGAGAACAGCCAGGTTTCTGCCTTCAGCAATGGTTGATGCCGGGCTGGACACAGAGAATGGGAACCCAGGAGAAGAACCAGTTGTGTGGGATGATAAAAGGGTCAGTTTGGACATGTGGAGTGTGAAGACGCTACAAGAGGAGGTGTCAGGTAGGTCTAAAGATCATAGAAGAACTCTGAGGGCAGGTATCAAATGGGGAGGCCCTAGCACCACTCTAGAGATGAGGGTTGGTGAAATGAAATACTGACTTGACTTCCCTGACTTCTCTTGGGATCTCCCTTGGACATTCTCCCCAGCTAGTCCATCAACATTTAATGCCACATACCCAAACTCAGATTCACTCTGTTCTCCCCATTGCAGAGCTACCTGTTAGGCTCTTCTCAGATATCCTCTTTATGGATTGACAGGACCAATGTTAAGACCACCATTCCCCCAGACACCCAACTAAAAAAAATGGGAGTCAACTTGAATTTTCCTGACCCTTGATGCCTCATAACTAAGACCCAGCCCTCTCAGGCCCTCCTCTCCAACACTATCAGATTCTTCTTATATTGGGAGAATGCATTTTCAGTAGGGGCTGAAGCCAGGCCTATAGGGTTCTCATTCTGACTCGGGCACTCACCAGCTGGATAACCTTGGGCCTCAATTTCCTCACCTAAAATTGTAGCTACTGCCTGCCATACTTCATAGAGTTATGTAAAGCTAAGCACTAATGCATGTAAAGTGCTGAAACTAGTGTCTGACACATAAAAATTGCTCAATATATATTAGATATCATTACCTTAACATTTCTTTCAACTTAATGTCTTTTGTGCACACTAACAGCCAAGATGTAGCAATGTAGCATCTTTTCCTCAGAGCAGTACCTCAAATATCTGTTGCTTCCTCTGCATTGGCAACTCCTCATAGACAGGGGCTGTTTCTCATTCATATTTGACTCTCAAGTTCTCATTACAATTCCCTGAACATGCTCCATAAATGATGGCTCCTTCAATGAATATGCAGCCATAAGAAATTCTAAAAGTTCAACTACATAGTAGTCAGTTGGAAAAATGAGCATTTATAATGCTACTGTCAAGAATCCAAAGTATTTTCGGAGGCTTTTTTAAAAAGGGGGAAGTCAGTAAGCATTTGTTGCATTCTATCAGGGTTTTCTTGCATTACTAAACTTGGTTGTGTTGTTTCAAAGCCTTCCAGGAGGACACCAAATCCCCAATGCCAGGAAAGATTGTTCTCCCAGGAACATAATCCTCACAATAAACATAGCTCTTATATTTGGTCCACTGACCCAAAAAACTCAGGTGAGTCCTTGGGAATGTTTCCTTGTCCAAGATCAGTAGCACTAACAGAATCTTCTACCTAGCTGAGTTTGAGAATAAGTAATCAGGGCTCTATAGAATGTTCTGGAATACTCTGAGAGTTAAATCGGATAGTTGTCTGACAAAGGCACAGAACCAAATCTAGAGCTGGGGATACTACCACCTCTCAGCTAGACAACCTGCCAGGCAATCTCTAATTAGATAGTGCACCTCAAACTGGGCACCATTATTTTTTCTTTAAAAAAAAAAAAGCGAAATTCAGGCAGTTGTTTCCAATAGTGTAAATGTGGTTCCAAAGGCAAAGTCACTAAGATGTGGGAAAATGGGTTTGGGAAGCAAAAAGAACAATAGGGAACAAAGCACTGCTTTCTATTTGCAACTGTTTCATAGATCCATCAATGATTAGAGCCTCTCTAGATCAAACTTTCCAAACGAGAGAGCAGGCCTCGGGAGGTGAAATGACTTTCCTCAGCTCACTAATCTTAAAGTTAGACACTCAAGCCCCTCCTCCTGGTAATTGCACATTTTGCAGATGATACTGTATTGAACAAATTTCAGTTTAAAACAAGTGGCAAAAGAAAAGTGTGATAACATTAATGGCTAAAATATTTTGTACTTTCTCAGCCAGGCCCTGTGCTAAATTCTTTAAATACATTTCCTGGTTTTTGCAACCAGGCTAGGAGTATATACCTCAAGTGTCTCTATTCCACAGCAGGAAGAGCTGAAACTGCCCAGTTCACTGAGCAATAGGTACTGGAGCCAGAGTCCCTTAGAATTTTCTTTCAAGGCCCTCAAATCCTGAGTGTAGCATCACAGGCCTGTACTGTGTATTTGTGGTCCTCATGCAAGCACCTGAGACTCCACCTAAGGGTGCTCTCTCATCCTGCTGGTGGGAGAGTGGGCAGAACAGAAGAGCTGGGAATTTAATGACCCCTGAAACAGCTTTGGTAATGATGGGTGGAGCTGGAGGTTAAAAGCCTCAACCTTCTCCTCCTGCTCCCTGTCCAGAGCTCTCCAGCAGGACTGAGCTCCACTTGCTCACAAAGCAACCTGCTCATCACCATGCCTTCTGATTTCCTTCCCTCCCCATGTCACTTCCCCACTGATCACCAATGCTTTCTGGGATCACTAGGTAAACCTACTGCATCTTTGCTCAAGCTTTCCTTCTTAGGAACCCAGGCTAAGGCAGCTGGAAGGAAGAAGAGGATGTTTTCTCTCCATATATGTGGGAATGAGAGCCTAAGAGGTGTCTGAAGCCTATGAGAGGGATGTCAGGAGAGCCAGCCAGGGGGTGGCACATTCTCCCACAAATGTAGATGTGGAACAATGACAAAGCCAAGAAAAGCTGTGTACAAAATGGATAAAGTGAAAGACTCTGGTAACATGTAATTAACCTGTGGTCTTGCCTGTAGTCAGTGTTTCCTGCCAAAGGTGCTGAAACAAATCAGACTCTGGTAGAAAAGGATGTTAAGAGTGGAAGGTGGAGACCAGTGCTATGACCCCCTGGACTTTTTAACCTTTCCACTCAGGGTAGCCATTCAGCAAACCTGGCATGAGCCTGTTAGAAACCTGGGAAATTCTGCACCATCCTCAGAGAACTACAATGTGTTCAAACAGCAGAGCAGTTTTCTGGAGAAAGAAATGGACAATTCTGCAGTTAGTGCAATGCTTTACTTTCTAAGGTGACTTGGTGCTGGCAATCAAGGCCACCTGTTCCTTCATTCAGTTAACCAGAGTTGATTGTGTCAGTCACTAGGCTGTGTTTGGAGACACAGATGAATCTGAGACAGCTCTTGCTATCAGCTTTCTTAAGGAAATGTTCAACCTTATCCCAATAGGGGCTGAGATGCATTGCTGGTTACCAGAAGCACAGTCACATTTGGACATACTGCAGCTTTCTGAGCTGGACTAGTCAAGCTACAACAGATCAAGGGCTGTGGTCCTATTGTTCCTATTAAAAAAAAATTAGAGTTCTGGCCAAGATGGAAGTATAGGTAGAAAACCTTCACTTCCTAGCACAACCAAAAGATAACAACCAATCTAAAAACAATAAACAACCAGAAGTGCCAGAAAATCAAACTGCATGGATCTCTGACAACCAAGGAATTAAAAAAAAAACATTCATCAGTCGGTAGGGGGGATGGAGACAGGCAGCCAGGAGGGCAGAGAGGACCCACAGCAAGGTGGAGGACCTCTAAGGCAAGGCAGCAGATTGTGCAAGTGAGGTAAAGCTGGCTGAATGGGAAACTATAGACTCAAGCTAGCTGTAAACTACTGTGAGGGTTGCCACAGTGGGAGATACTCCCAGTTTCACACAGGAGAGTTTGTTGGAAAGTGGGGCTAGAGCAGAGCAAGGGAGCTGTACTATTCCTTTTTAGACCCCTCCTCCAAAGACAGTCCCACCATGCAGCAAAGAGGGTTGCCCACCCTGGTGAATACCTAAGGCCCCACCCCCTATATAACAGGTGCACCAAGACAAAGAAATATGGCACAAATGAAAAAACAGATCAAAACTCCAGGAAAAGAGATGAGCAACAAAGAGATAGCCAACCTATCTGATGCAGCATTCAAAACACTGGTAATCAGGATGCTCACAGAACTGACTGAGCTCAGTCACAAAATGAAGGAACAAATGAAGGTTACCCAATTAAATAAAGCAAAATATACAGGGAGCCAACAATGAAGGGAAGGAAATCAGGACTCAAATCAATGATCTGGAACAAAAGAAAGAAATAAACATCCAACCAGAACAGAATGAAGGAGCAAGAATTAAAAAAAAAAAAAAAAGAGGAAGGCTTAGGAACCTCCAGGACAACTATAAATGTTCCAATATCCAAATCATAAGGGTATCAGAAGGAGAAGCACAAGAGCAAGAAGTTGAACACTTATTTGTACAAATAATGAAGGAAAACTTCCTCAATCTGGTGAAGGAAATAGACTTCCAGGAAGTCCAGACAGTCCCAAAGAAATTGGACCCAGCGAGGAACACACCAAGGCACATCATCATGAAGATACCCAAGATTAAATATAAACAGAGAGTCTTAAAAGCAGCAAGAGTAAAGGAGAGAGTTACTTACAAAGGAGTGCCCATAAGAATATCAGCTGATTTCTCCAAAGATACTTTGCAGGCAAGAAGGGGCTGGAAAGAAGTATTTGAAGTCATGAAAAGCAAGGACCTGCATTTCAAGATTACACTATCCAGCAAAGTTAACATTTAGAATGGAAGGGCAGATAAAATCCTTCCCAGATAAGGTCAAGTTAATGGAGTTCATCATCACCAAGCTCTTACATTATATGAAATGTTAAAGGAACTTATCTATGAAATAGAAGAAGATCAAAAACTATGAACAGTAAAATGACAAGAAACTGACAATTATCAACAACTGAACCTAAAAAAAGTGAAAACAGAAACTAAGCAAACAACTAGAAGAGGAACAAAATCACAGAAATGGAGATCACATGGAGGGTTTTCAGTGGCGAGGGGGAGAGGAAGAATGGGGGGGAAGGTATAGAGAATAAGAAGCATAATTGGTAGGCATAAAATAGACAGGGAGAGGTTAAGAATGGTATAGGAAACAGAGAAATCAAAGAACTTATATGTACAACCCATGTACATGAACTAAGGGAGGGAGCTAGAGAGTTTGGGGGTGCAGGGCAGAGGGAGGATAAAGGAGGGGAAATTGGGAATACTGTAATAGCATAATCAATAAAACATACTTAAAAATAATAAATATCTTTGAATTTAAAGTGCAGAAAGCCTCCCAATGAAGAAGGGGTGTACTTGAACCCCAAGGATATTCTCCATATCAGATATAAGAAAAACCACAACATAAAAGATCATGCTGAGAACAACAGGAGCAAGACATTTTGTCAGCTGATTTATTGACCTGAATTGGGTCAGAAGGCCACTTCTGAAATAAAAATAGAGCCCAAAGATGCATCTGTTGTTATGAAAAATCGATGAGGCCAAGCCTGCACGTCACTTCTCCCAGGGGATGGGTGGACACTGTGCCATTTGTCAGTTGCAGGAGGGGCTGGGCCAGAAGCAGCCATACAAGGTCATCCATTGGCTCCAGACTACAAAGGATGATCTCTGGATTCAGACTACTAAATGAAATCCCTACAGATAATCAAGATGGAAAACAGCAAAATAAACGATAATGACTGAGTACTTCTTGCTGGCCCCGAGGATAGGATTCCCCAAGGCCTTCCAAGGGAGGGAATTAATGTCCTGGGATCTGGGCTTTCTATTTCTCTGAAGGGATTTTTAATCTCCCTACATAGGCTGTCTCTTTTGAAAGTGACCATCACATTCTTTTATTTACTTCCAACAACTTCAAAGCCAGTATTAGTAACCCAATTCTTCTGGCATCAAATTTAGATGTTTTGATACTATACACAGTATATGCAGAATTTATACTATAGTTATATATAAGGCCTGCAAATGGGAAAAACTGTGAGAGAAGCAAGAACATAATCAAGCCATTTGCCTTAATTGTGATGTCACTGACACCTGCTCTTTAGGCACATGGCACATAACACTCTCCTGACAGGTAAGGTCACCATGGTCAGGAGGAGCTGGGCTGAGCCCCCAGCTGAAACCTCTCCCCCATCCAAGGACTATGGTATCTATGATTCTAAACTCTGGGCTAAGCACTCTTCTTTCTCTTCAGAGTTCTTTTAACACACGTATTTACCATAGAAGAGAAACTCTGTAACTCAAAAATACTTCCAGATAATTAGTTTATCTGTTATTAAATATCTCTCCTTCTTGTGGACTAAGCTCGCTTTCAACTATATTGGAAATCGGCTTTCTGCAGGTCCCTCCAGTTGCAAACACCTGCCTCCTTCTCATGCATTTGTTATTTCTATAAATGGCAGCAACACCTACACAGATTCAGAACAGATTTGGAACCATTTGACCTTTCCTCACTTGACCAGGACCACATCCAGCCAGTTTCCAAATCAGGAGGCCTGTCTCCTGCCATGTTTCTTCTATTCCTTAGTTTTTCTTTGCCTGTTGCATCAGAGGCAGGTACTTAGGAGGTCAGTGCCATTGCAAGCATATTTCTTTGCTGTAATCTTTCCTTTTCCAGTCTCTCCTGCTCACTTCTTCCCACGTGGTGCCCAGAAGAGTCAAGACAGTGATACAAGTGGAGAAAGGGAGGATTAACAAGAATGCACTGCTGGCATCTCACCTCCAAGAGCTACCTTTGGAATTCTGTGCCCTTTGGGACAGGACCCTTGTCTGGATTCCTGTAACTATGAATGATGACATCCTGACTGCTCAGTCTTCCCTGCTATGAAGGCCACATATTCTCCATTGCATCTCTTTCCTCTCTGATGTAATCATCTCCAACCACAAATGTAGCTCTCTCCAACAAGATGTTGTATAATTTTACATATTTTGGATACTATCCTTTACAAAAATTGTGTTTTTTTTAAAGATTTTATTTATTTTTAGAGAGATGGGAAAGGAGGGAGAAAGAAAGGGAAAGAAACATCAATGTGTGGTTGGCTCTTGTGCATCCCCTACTGGGGACCTGGCCTGCAACCCAGGAACATGCCCTAGACTGGGAATCAAACTGGTGACCCTTTGGTTTGCAGGCTGGCACTCAATCCACTGAGCCACACCAGCCAGGGCTAAAAATTGTGCTTTGCAAAGATTTTTTTCCCAGGCTTGTCTTTTTGTCTTAACAGTATCTTTTGAAGAACTTAAAAGATTTTCATCTTAATGAAGTCTGACTTATTCCTTTCTTTCATGGATCATGTTTTTGGTGTTATATCCAAAAAGTTATTGCCAAACCCAAGGCCACCTAGATTTTCTTTTATGGAACCTTCTATGAGTTTTATAGTTTTGCATTTTATATTGTAGTTTATGTATTAAATATTTATATTTATTGATATTGCATCAAAGAAAAACAAAGTCATTTGCTAAGCTGTAAAAACATCAGGGCTTCCTTTATTTCTGTTTTTAATCAAGTTGAGGATTTGCACTGGAGGCAAGCTCAGGCTTATTGTTTAATCACCAGCATCTTAGACTTACCACAACTGCTCCTCAAAATAAACTTCTGGGTAAATTCACATAACCAGCTGCAAGGCCAGCATGAAACGCACTAAGGATGCAGAGAGTGTATAGTCCCCACCTATGAGTGTATTACTTGGGTATGACAGAGCAGTCAGGGGATATATTCCAAGACCTCCATGGATGCCTGAAAGTGGGAAGTACTGAACCCTATATGTATAGTACTGGTTTTTCCTACACACACACATATATCTTTTCACTTAAAAGAAGCACTTCACAGCTTCTCTTTGGTGTATCTGAATTGCCTGCATCAGTACTCTTGTACTTTGGGGCCCTTATTAAGTAATATCAGGGTTACTTGAACACCAGACTGCGATACTACAACTGTCCATCTGATAACTGAGATGGCTACTAAGTAACAAGTGGGGAGTGTATATAGTGCGAATATGCTGGACGGAGGGATGAGTCAAAGGGCAGGGCTGAGTGGGACAGTACGAGATTTCGTCATGCTACTCAGAATGGCTCATGATTTAAAATTTACAAATTATTTCTGGAATTTTCCATTTAATATTTTCAGACTTCAGTTGATCAGAGGTAACAAACTGCAAAAAGTGAATTTGTGGATAAAAGGGACTACTGTACATTCATGGTGAAGCAGAAGTCTTACTTCGGTCTTCCCAAATAATTGGCCAGTTATCCCACACACTTTGCTCGAAATCCTTCCCTTTGGCATTGGTCAGGGCTGCTTCCTTTGTTAAACTGTGGGCTCTCATCCTAATGTCATTTTGGGGTTATCAACTGTGTACCACTCAACTGTCTGGTTTAATGCTGTAGCTTTAATAAGATGTAAGATACATTTCAGCATAAAGTAGGGAAAATCTTCTTTCATCACTCTTCTTTGAAATACTTTTTTTGGTCTTCAGATAAATCCAAAAATAAATCTTACAGGCTTTCAAATTAAATTTAAAAGGTGTTTTAATCTTCTATCCAAAAATGGTTATTGTTAAAATATTTTAATACATATTTAGATACATGTTGAAATCTCCTTTATACAGATTGTACACTGTTCAACTTAATTCTAATTATTTCATTACTGCTTTCTTTATTCTTATTATCCAAATGAAAGATTCAGCATAACTGGTCAATGTCGATGTTTGGGAAAGCTGTTCATTTCTGCATATTCAGCTTGTATTTACCCATTTAAAACTTTCTTACCAATTTCAAGAGATTTATCAACAGAGTCATAAGATTTTGTAATTACATAATTATACTATCTGCAAATAATTTTTATCATCTGTTTATAATAATTATTCAGCAGGACCTTTGAAGCAAGCATATTAAATAAAAATGGTAATGGTGCTCATTGTTTGTCATAGGTGTGACTTTTATGGGTGTGTGAGTATTCTGATCACCTGCATTGTTGACTGTTGGTGTCAGAGAAATAGTGTTTTTGACATTGGGGGATACCCTTCTATCAACATAAAAGTGTTTTTATATAATATCTTTCTCCATGGAGACCCATCTCTGTGATATATGGTACTGGTAGATATTCTATTATAAATCAGTCTTTGCATCACAGAGATAAACTCTTATCTGCTCATGAGAGATGCTTCTTTTAATGTACTGACAAATTTAGTATTTTCTTTAGCAGTTCTGAATTTTTAATAATTTTCTTTTCAGAGTGTTCTGTGTTAGGTTTTAAAATCTGGGTAAGTATGAAACTCTAAGCCTTTGGGAAATACTGCTGCTCTCCACCACTCCCTGGCTACCTGACCCACAGGCAGTGGAGAGCCCCTATGACCTTAGGGGTCTTCTTAATAACCTGAAATCACATAGTGTACACATCCTGCTGTGCCTTGCTTCAGGTCAGTACCACTGGAGACCACACTGACAGTTTCAGAAGCAGTTGACACCAGTTCTACCTGACTTCAAAAGAAAAGCTAGACTCCAGCTGCCACTACAGCTGACAGGTTTTAGGAAGTGAGCTCCCAGGCCTATGGTGAGTAAGGCAACTAGAAAACCTCTGCAGACAGTTTTATTAAGTTGAGTGAATTTCACTGTTCCGGAAAATAAACCAAACCATTTTCTCTATTAACAAAAATGACAATTCAGCATCCAGGCAGATTGCTGAATTAATAAAAGTTCATTAAAAATCCATCTTTTAATTAGAAGTCTCTGCAGACCCAACCACCAAATTAAGGACTGATCTGATTGGAAAGGACAGGGAGATGTCCTTGGCACCAAGGCCCGCGCCAGCCCTACCCCTCTTATGCCACCTTTGGGGTACTTTCTGGGGCTCTTTACCAGCATCTGAAAAGGAGCTACCAGACCTTCTGTGAGAGTGCTGACAGTTCCTCTGAGAGGGTCTTGTATGGACTACATGGAATCTACTAGAAGGTGGTTAAAAAGGTCAGGGAGAGTGAATTCAGATCCTGGCTCCTCAGTATCATGGCTATGGATGAGTGACTCACTGTGTGACCCCAGAAATGGGAGATATTACAGTATTTAACACACTGATATGTCATAGGTTGTTGTAGCATGAAGGAGGAAAAGATACATAAAGGACTGAGCACAGTTCCAGAAGGTGTTCAAGGTAAGTAGTTGTTATGACTGTGGTGGCTACTACTATTTAGTTATTATTTCTCCTTGGAAAACAATGGAGCAAACTGTGAGTTAAGAATGTGGAACTGTGAACTAAGCCAATTTTATAAACTCTGAGCCTCAGTTTTCTTACATTTATAATATAAATAAAGAATATCTGTTGATCCCATTCTACAGAATTCTAAGGAACATGTGTTTTAAAATCCTGAAGAGTCACATGGATGTGAAGCTTCAAGCGCTGTGCCTAATGTGTAACTGTAGCAAATGTGTAATTAAAACCCTGACCCACCAAGTTTCAGGAGAAGTATCTTTGGTTTTGAAAGTGGCTACTTTCTGGGGGTTAGGGAGAGGAAGAGAGGTCAGGAGCACAATGGAACTCCCTTTTATGGCTGTTTTAATCCACGGCCCCCAACACCTATGTAGTGACCAAAGAAGTTGAATGAATGTTCCATACAATGAATAGCCTGAGGTTCCTTGTTCCCTCCTCAGTCTCCCTGGGATCCTTAGGGGCAGCTCCCACCGCTGTTGACACCTGGGGCCTATACTTATGTGAGAATGAAGCTGAAAGGAAGACCTGCAAAGGTCTGGGCAGTCTGTGTCCTCATTAGCATCACTGAAGGGGGTTGGTGCCCTTCACCATAACTGGCTCTGCCATTTCAGGCAATAGAAGGTTCACAGCCTGACATAACCCCCTTCCTCCAGCAGAAAATCCCACCATCCTTGGGAAGGCCAGGTGTAGAGGCCTTGGTTCCAATTAAGTAGGAAACTCAGATCAGTTTTTTGAAAGACCCCACTACAGCAATCACTATTGTCATGGAGGATTGTCTTTCAGAGCCCTGGTGAAATGAATATGCATAATACTGAGGAACTCAAACAGGCAGAGTGACCTTGTGTGTGGAAAAGGGAGGTAATGAGCTTCAGCTTCTGGCTTGGTTTCTGCTTCTCTTAGTACCCTTCCCCACATATGTAATATTGAAGTGTTGTCATCATTGTCACTGCCATCATCAAAAATGTTGCAGATCTCTCCTAGCAAAGCCCACGTCCCACCTGCTCTCACAAGGCACGCCCACTCTCTCTGGAAGGTGAAGGTGACCATTGCATGGAGTAAGTCTGTACCAACTCTAAGTGTGCCTTCAACTGAAACACCTCCCTGGACCCACAGCACTGACCTCCCATGCATTTATGATGCACGTGACATAGGGCTCTGTGGCAAGTAACACAGGCCAGTACCTTTTAAGTAATGGACATATTTAAGAATCTGTTGAAAGCTACCCACCATCTCCAAAGAAAAAGCACATGAGCACTAATTCAAAGAATTCATTAAGTCCCTAAATTCTCATCCCAGTGGGTCCTTCCAGTGACTCATAGACTCTAAATTAAGAGCCATTGCTCTATGAGAGGCATGTTTTTAAAAGAAACAGTAAGTTAAAGATTTGCAAAGTTGAATAATTTAAAACCCCAGGATTACTTGTTATTTGAAGAAGTATGTGGCAAATTTCTTTGTAAAGAAAAATCTTACTCATGCAGAGATTTGCAGACTATTATTTGTATATTTTTAATTTCTTAATCTTGTTCTATTTTAAATGAACATTGAAATCTTGGTACAGGGAAACTGGCTGCATCCATTCAGTTTAATTTTTTTAATTAAAAAAATAGCAACTGTTAATGGAGAGTGCAGTGAGAGACCCCAGGATATCAAGGGAAGGAACTCTGCTATCCTTCTGCATGCTTTTACTTCTTCACCCTCACCATTCCTTCCACCCGCTGATGGGCCTGGCCACTGTGTGCCAGTTCCTAAAGCCACATGTTAAATATTCAGGGATTTAAAAAGCCAGTGGTTAAATCATTATTACCTTGAAATTGGCTATTGTGGGTGAATTTATACCACAGAAATCAGCAAAGGCTACAAATGACAAGTTGGTGTTTTCTTTCTTCCCAGTGGAGTATGCCACCCCTGCCCTACTGCCCAATTACAGACATGAAATCAACACTTAGAAATGTTCTCAGAGATAGCATCTGAATTACTGGGCACCAGGGCAAAAATGAAAATGTATTAGCAATGAACCCTAAAAAAGATATTGGCGCCAAACTTCATCTTAATTGCATGTTAATTAAGGTTGAAATCTGAAGCAATTTCTGTGAATGTTTTAGGACCACATTCATGGAAACAGTAATTTAGAGTAAAGATTGGGCAAATATAGTATCTTGCATCAATGAGGAACTCATAGTAGTGCCACATACTGCAGGCACTTTCAGGTAGATGGACACATGCAGGGTCATCAGCACGGAGACTCCCTTCTTACTCTGCTTCTCTCCCTAAAGTTCCTCGAAGACATACTGACTTAGGAGCATAACAATAGGCAAGAATCCCTGATGTGCCTTCCAAGTCTCTGACACCCACCCTGCTGGGACCTGGCCCCTTCCCAGACTCTACCTGATGAAATTATAGGCATTTGCATACCATCACCCTCTGAAGCCTTTTTTGAATCCCCTTCTCAGAGAAATTCGCCCTATTTTAAATCCCCATGGTGTTTTTCAGACAAGTATCTTATGTCACTGACTACACTTGCCTTACAGCCATTGTGTGATATATATGTGTTCAGACCTACTAAACTGCACTTTCCTAAATGTCTGGGACCATGTGGGTTCATATCACTAACACATGAATCAGCAATAAACAAATGAACAAACTAATGTGTGCATATGTGATCTACCTAATGCTAAGTCCTGTGCTAGGCACAAGTGACACATAGACGAGTGGGTCAGTTTAGTTTGTTCTAATTTCCAGGATTTGGTGTTGTTAATGTCAGCATTAATCAAGAATGGTCCTATCTATATGTGTGCATGTGTGTATGTATGTACACATGCACACATATGTTTCTACAATAAGGGAAGCAGAGTTCAGTGTGAAAACTTAAACTTGTACATCTGAGCAGTTATCTCCCAGATCCATAGTTTAGGGACTCAGCAAATGCTACTAGGGAGAGAGAAGAGCCCTCTGTTGATGGTTGGGTAGTGCAGCCTGGCTTCTTAGCTCCAATCCACTCCCTTCTTGGAGAAGGAAGTCTAGCCCTTAAACCATTGAGATATGAGTCTTGTTCAGGGATCCAGTAGGCCTCCTGTATGAAATCTAGGCATTGTTACCTCTAAGCCACATTCCAAGCCAGTCAGCTTTGGGGAGTCAGATACATTTGGCAGTTCTACAGCAGACTGGAAAGAAATGATGTTTGGATGAACCACTGTGGGCAGGACATTGACCCCCAGTGTGAGTCCCTAACTAGCAGATTAGACAAGTAGAGCTGGACTCTCAGAGGTACTGGTGAGAGTTATGGTGGTGGGCCTATACACACAGCCCTAAGACTGTGGGAACAACCCGAGCTTGCAGTGTGTTCCTCTAGCAAGTGTCCTTAATGGGCTTAGAGTCCCTCTAAGGTTGTAGGAAAGAGATCGAAGTGAACAGATACCCTCTTAGCACTGAGATGGGTGTCTCTTTCACATGCAAATATTCCTAGGCTCAAAGAGTTGAAGTTGTCAAGGCGATATACTTGGATGGGCTTGTGACAACAGCATTCAGTTTGTTAATACTCATAAATTGATGGTGTCCTTTGTGAATGTAAATAAATTGAGGATTGCTAGTTTTTAAAAAATATTTTATTGATTATGCTGTTACAGTTGCCCCATTTCTCCCCCACCATTCCCCTCCACCCTGCACACCCCCTCCCACCCACATTCCCCCACTTTAGTTCATGTCCATGTGTCATAACTTCTTTAGCTTCTACATTTCCCACACTATTCTTGCCCTCCCCCTGTCTATTTTCTACCTACTGTCTATGCTACTTATTCTCTGTACCTTTCCCCCTCTCTCCTCCTCCCACTCCCCTGTTGCTAACCCTCCATGTGATCTCCATTTCTGTGGTTCTGTTCCTGTTCTACTTGTTTGCTTAGTTTGTTTTTGTTTTAAGTGTGGTTGTTAATATCTGTGAGTTTGCTGTCTTTTTACTGTAATATTTTTATCTTCTTTTTCTTAAATAAGTCCCTTTAATATTTCATATAATAAGGGCTTGGTGCTGATGAACTCCTTTAACTTGACCTTATTTTAGAAGCACTTTATCTGCCCCTTCCATTCCAAAGCATCGCTTTGCTGGATAGAGCAATCTTGGATGTAGGTCTTTGCCTTTCATGACTTGGAATACTTCTTTCCAGCCCCTTCTTGCCTGGAAGGTCTCTTTTGGGAAATCCACTGACAGTCTGATGGGAACTCTTTTATAGGTGACTGTCCCCTGATCCCTTGCTGCTTCTAGAATTCTCTCCTTCATTTTAATCTTGGCTAATGTAATTATGATGTGCCTTGGTGTGTTCCTCCTTGGGTCCACCTTCTTTGGGACTCTCTGAGCTTCCTGGACTTCCTGCAACTCTATTTCCTTTGCCAAATTGGGGAAGTTCTCCTTTATTATTTGTTCAAATAAGTTTTCCACTTGTTGCTCCTCTTCTTCCCCTTCTGGTACCCCTATAATTCGGGGATGTTGGAACGTTTAAAGATGTTCTGGAGGTTCCTAAGCCTCTGCTAATTTTTTTTGAATTCTTGTTTCTTCTTTCTTTTCTGTTTGGTTGTTTCTTTCTTTGTTCTGGTCCACTCCATTGATTTGAGTTCCAGTTTTCCTCCCATCACTATTGGTTCCCTGTGCGTTTTCCTTCATTTCACTTAGTGTAGTCTTCATTTGTTCATCTAATTTGTGAGCAAAATCAACCAATTCTGTGAGTATCCTGATAACCAGTGCTTTGAACTGTGCATTTGATAGGTTGGCTATCTCTTGGTCACTTAGATGAATTGGCTCTGGGGCTTTGATCTGTTCTCCCATTTGAGCCATTTTTTGGTTTTTGTTTTTGGTCTAGTCGCTGCTGTTATGTAGTGAGGGGAGGAGCCTTATGTGTTCCCCAGGGCAGGGCAGCCCAGTTGCTGGGTAGTGATGCTGTATATGGGGGTGGGGTCTGAGAGGGAACAACGGGGCTTGCTCTGTGCTCTCTTGGATTCCAGTCCCTTCTGCTGTTTCCCTTTGCCTGGATTATCTGTTTGCGGATGTGGGACCACCTGGTCAGCCAGCCACCTTGCGTGGTCTCACTGGGTCTGCACCATTGCCACCCTGTGCTTGGGGTCCACTAGCCACCGCCTGTGTGCCTGGGTCTGCCAACCTCCACTTTTTCTTGCCACGACTCTGCCGCTCTTACTGGTCTGGATGAATGGTTGTACTTCTGTACAGTTCAATTTTCTATCAGTTCTGCTTGTTTTCTTGTTTCTAAATCTTTGTTTTCCTTAATTTTGGTTGTGCGAGTAGGCACAGTGTATCCTCCTATGCCTCCATCTTGGCCGGAAGTCCGAGGATTGCTAGTTTTTATCAAGACTTCATGGAGAGAGACTTCAGGCCAGACACAGACATAAGAAATCATGGAAGGCTAGAGAAAGAATGGCTCTAGATCAAGGGGTACATTTACTCTCTTGTGTCACACATGAGTAAATTGAGGTGGTATTGAGTGTCCAAAGTTACAGAGGGACGTATTGGCAGAGCTGGGCTGGTTCTCAGGTCTCCTGATGTCACTAGGTGAATGCATCATGAAAATGGATGTGGCAGCTCAGCAGTGGATGCAGCCATGTGGAATGCCTCCTGCTCAGCACTGTGAGCATGTGGTAATTTCTCCAGCACTGCAGGGTGGTCAGGGGCAGCTGGGAGTCCTCAGCTTGGGGACATGTTGTTTTCCAAGAGGCTTCTATAGCACTAAGTAAAACATTGGCTCCGGGCCCAAACAGTGAGAAAACTCAAGCACTCCAGATAGTTTTAATTTGTATTAAAGCTGCCCACTGCTGTTGCCAAATGATCTCTCCTCTTCTTTCTTCAACTTCCAGTCTGGTCCCTGCTTCTCCATCTCTGCTCCTGTCATCATCATGTTGATGTCAACATCCCTAGGCATGACCATCAAAACCTCTGACCTCTCACCTTACTGATCTTATTACTGCCAATGTTCATATTGTCTGTTCTTCTTAAGCCTTGACTCTTGTATAATGAATGATGTCACTACATCTTGGCTTTAGGCACCCCTTCTGACCTCTACCCCACAGCTGTCCAGGCCACTTACTGTAGAACCCCCACTACTACAACTCTTTCCTCACTATCCATTGTCTTCCTTTCTTCACTGCCCTTGTTGCCCATTAGGTTTTATTGTCTATTATTTTAATTACTCCTTTTCAAATACCCTCACCTCCTTGCCCCTTTCATCTTGTGTGATACTCAAGTGACAAAACTTCAAACTCTGGTTAAACCCAACCATCCATCTCCTCTGAACCACACCTGAGCAACTTACATGGCCACAGAAGATCACACATGTGGGCTAGCAAGCTCACTTCATAGAGGCCATCAAAACTCAAAGGGACACCCAGGGATCTGGGTGATCTGATAACATTTTCTGTGTAAATTTGTTCTTTGCTCTGGGTTCATACTTCCTTCTGTCCTCAAATGCATCCTCTCATCAGCTCATCACTATGCCTTATATTCAGAAAAAAATAGGAGCAATCAGGCTCCCTGCATCTACACCCATATTTTCTCCCACCTGCTGTTAAAGTGGAATGATCCCTGCTGCTTTAGAAGGAGGGTTGGTGAACATGTTCTGAGTCCCATCCCCTCCTTTATGTCTGTAGTTTTCTCTTCTGCTTCTGAAGCATTGTCTCCCTTTGTAGTACACCATTTCCATCAGCAAACAAATATTCTACAGAATTTTCAAGCAAAAATATCTTAAAAACAAATGCCTTCCTCATTCAGCATCCTAATCTAGCTGGCATTCCATTTCTGTGCTCAGTTTTCAAAGAAAAACTCACAAAACTGTAAACTCCACTTTCTGGCCTTAGCCTTTCATTCAGTTACTCTTTGACTCATCCAACCCACTACCCACTCTGTAATCCCCTCCTAAAACTGCTTTTGTTGAGGTTGATATAGGCTCCATGGTGCTCAACATCTCTGTGAATGCTTCTCTGACTTTATGTTCACTCCACCCTTACTGGCTTCCAGGATGCCACTCTTGTCTTTCCTTCTTTCTCGTTGACCACTTGTCTTGGTTTCCTTTGCTGGTACCTTTGCTATGGGTTCTAAATGGCGAAGGAAAAAAGTACTCATTCTCTAACTGAGCTGTCTTGTCAGGTCAGCTGAAAGCTTTCCACACCATCTATAAGCTATGTATCCAAATGGGTATCTCCAGGATGGACCTGTTGCCTGAACTCCAGGCACATCTACACATAGCTGACACTCATTCCTGGACCATTTAGGTGACAGTGTACTCGATATTTCCCCCAAGACCTGTCCCTTCTATCCACATCTTCCCTGTCCAAGGAAACGTTACAATCCACAACATATTGAGCCACATGTTTAGGAGTTTTTCTTGCTTCTTTTCTTTGTGCTATCCTGTCCAAATCATCGTCCAGTTCCACCTTACTCTTAAATATATTACAAATCTACACTCTTCTCTTCATCTCTATTACGATCACTATTTCTTCCCTGGAATATTGAAATGGCCTCTTATCTGGTGTCCTGGCTTTTACTTTTGTCTCCCTACAATCTTCTTATCCAGTAGCCAGAGTGATCTTTCAAAATGCGTATCAGGTCATGTCACTTTTGCGCTTAAAACATGTCTCACCACCCTGCTTATTTCTTTCACAGCCTATAATTTCCTTGATTATTTGTTTTCTTGTCTATTGTCTGTCTCCCTGATTAGAATATAAGCTCAGGGGTCAGGGCCCTGTCTAACTCACTACTGTGCCTAGCACATAGTAGATAATCATTACTACATTTTTTTATAAATTAATAAATACTTTTCAGTGGGAGGTCTTGTAATCTAACTGCAAGTCTGGGACAGTTTCTCACAGTCAGCAGAATCTCTGTATGTTAGAAAGACAAGATGTGCTTTAAATAGGCACTGGTTCTTGGCAGAAGATAGGGCACTGGGAGAACACCATCTCTGTAGAACCTTTTATCACTCTCAGAAACTGAAAGCCCCTAAATATAGGCCATCCATTAAAGATTCACAAGCTCCCACTGCATGCATCAGAGCCGTGGAAATCGGAGCCTTCCATCATGGTGGACACTTTGACATTTTCTCCTAATCAGCAAATGCACATATTTTATCACCTTTTGAGGGGAGAATGACCAGGGCCACATTCCAGAAGCATCAGAAGCTTCCCGCTCAGAGCAGGGATTGGGCTTTGCTCTCTAATGCAAACACAGAACACACACAGGCCACTTTGGCTGCATGTCCGCTGGAAAAAAAAAAGGTGGCTTTGACTTGCCTCCCTTCCCCATGTCGCTTCAGGCATTGTAGCTGCTCACTGTCCTCTTTTCTTTCATGTATTTTACTGAATCCTCATTTAGGAGAGGTCTGCTGCATTTTTCCTGTGGCAATGAGACTTTTTGGTCAAAAGAGCTATTCTAGGGAGTAGGAGTGAATGAGTCTGAAATAATGCCATCATTTGATATTGTACAGAAATTCTGCTTGGATTTATCATTTGGGATCCTACATTCAAGAAAACCTCACATCTATGTGTGGTGAATATGCTGTTCTACTTTCTCTAATGAACAGGATGTAGAATTTTATTTAAGGGTTACCAGTCTACTTCTAAATGAACCGTCAGCAGCCTACAAGGAAATCAAACACAAAATATGATGGCTTGGAAACACAAAGACCACCTAAAGCAGGGGTGCCTTACCCAGAGGTACATGCACATGCTCCTGGGGAGCTTTAAAAGATGTCAGTTCTTTGGCTGCACCTAGAGATTCTGGTTCAATTGGCCTGGGGAAGAGTGTGGGCCTCTGTAGGTTATTTTTAAAGCTCCCAATGACTCCACTATGCAACAGTGGTAGAACATTAGAACAGAGGAAGCAGGGTAAGATTCTATTATGTCCTGAAGACAAATCCCTGAGCACAACTGGTCAGTAACTTTGCCTGTCAGTTTTCTGACATCTATGACAGAAGGGAAATATGTCATGCCACACCAATTTCATTTTCTGCTAAAATGAGACTGCAAAATTGGTCTAAAAGGTGAGACATCCAGTTTTCCTGGAAGACCCCAGACTCAGACATGGACTTATCACATGGGTCCTCTTCTACAGAGTCAGTAATATAATGGGCACACACCATCAACTCCGGATTTTGTGGGAAGTATGTTAACGAAATATCTTTGCTCATTTGTTGCATTGCAACAAACAAATGTGCAATGTTAACAAACCATGTGAGTAAAAATTTCTTGTATTTCTGAGGTATAATGGGAATTTTTTTCTGAACCCCCTTAGGGTAGTAATTCTAAATGGGAAGTTTGTCTTGGAGGACATGGTGGAGGCTTCTACAACCATTACCACCCCTGGGCATTCATAGCACTCCACTTCTCCACCCTCCCAACTCACTCCCAGGAAGGAATCCCAGAAGACAGGGTCCCAAAGAAAGCCTGCTGTCCATTTCAGGAAATCTGTCCTTCCTAAATGCTCTTTCCTTCATATGCTCTAGGCCTGTGCTGTCCAATAAGGAAGCCAGAGAATGCATGTGGCTATCTAAATTTAAATTTTTTTAATTTAAGTAAAATTAAAAATTCAGGTCCTTAGTTGCACTAGTCATATTTCAAGTGCTCAACAGGCACCTGTGTTAAGTGCTATCATATTGGATAGCACAGGGCTACAGTATTTCCACTACTGCAGAAACTTGTACTGGGTAGTGCTGCTCTGGACCTACAGTATCCTGATCAAAGTCACCACAAAAACTCTGACAGGGAGCTAGAGAAGCAAACAAAGATCAATCCTATATATAACCCTGCTGGAAAAAGGAGGAATCATGGTGTGTTCAGGGACCTTAGCTTCTTTATCTGTACAATGGGCATGCTCTCTCCTTTTTTTCTCTGCTTCTACATATTTAAAGGCTTGTAAAAAAGGTAGACTTGAATTCCTGAGATAAATGTACCATGTACATATTATTGTTAATCTTGACAATGTTAAGTACTAATAAACATTCCCCAGTTACTAAGAGTAAGTGAGTGAGCACACGCAAGTTCTTCATTTGATCTTCTACCAGACAGAGCTTTGAAGGATTATTCTGTTCCCAACTGACTTTGCCTCTCTCTTTGTGAGAGTATACTTGAATGGACTCACACTATACAACCACCCACTAGCAGTGTGTGAGTGTGTGCATGTATGTGCATACACACACGTGAATTAAGGGCCTCAGGAATTGGGCGGTCACAGAGGAGGATGGGTAAGTCAGAGGTCAAGTCACAGAACCAACTCTGAGCAAGCAAGAAAGCCCACCTCCACTAGTCAGTGCCAGCAAGGAGGCTGGACAGGACCTGAAAGCCCCAGTGATGAAGAACTTTTAGAGCAGCAGCAGCTTTTTACAGGTGCTATTAAGCTCTAAAGAGTTCAACAGAAAACCACTAACTTCCCAATGGCCTTGGTGACAGGATGTTTTGGTGTTTGCAAGTCAGGCATTAGAATCCAGGCTTGGAGATGCCCTGTGTTAATGGCCTCCTAGTTTTAACAGGGCTGTGATGATGGGTAGAGAATGTATCAGGACACCCCATACCAGACCTGGGCTGCCTCCCAGCAACTGGAAGAACCATGGTAGGGGGACAAGGAAGGTACAGTATGCACTGAGCCCCTCCTCACAAGACCTCAACCCAGCCAGGACCACCCCATCAAGAAACCCATACCTGGATTTCATGGAGTGATCACTGGTTGACTAACCAACTGTCCCTCTTTTTTTTCCTTTGCAATACTTTCATTTTGTTGGTGAGTTCAAAACTTGCAGAGAGGACAGTAAAAGCAGGTAAAGGAAGACAGGATAACCAGGTGCAGAAGGCTCTGTGGTCTCTCCTCATACCGCTAACATGTTTGGAGAGCATAATTATCCAAAAAAAGCACCCTGGAGGGAAAAACATCATAACAACACAGTTTGCACCAAGACTGCACCTCAGTTTTGCTTTGTTTGAGCAAGTGGTTAAGACGTACCATGTGAGGGGATTGCCTGGGTTTAAGTCATAGCCCACTGCTGACTCACTATGCATCCCCTCCCTGGTGGCACAAAGTACTCAGAAGAAAACACACTGGAAGAATTCTTTTAAAAATACTGCACTACCTAGGCAGTCAAAGTATTGGCTGAGCTATAAGGAGTCCTGCCCTGACCCAGTTAGCTGCAGGGTCAGTAGACAGGCCCACTCTTTTTAGACTCTAGGCTCCCAGGAGCCCTGCTATGCAAAGTAGTCTATGACCAGCAGCAGCACCACCTAGGAGCTTGTTAGAAATGCAGGGTCTCAGTTACACTCCAGACCTACTGAGTCATAATAAACATATTAACAAAAATGCTGGGTGATTCATATCCATAAAAATAAGATTGGAGAGCTGACAGAGCACACCTGGCATTTGGCATCTCTCAGCCTTGGTGGTGCTGGGTGGGAGGTGGGCATGAGTGACTGATATTCATGTGAGGAAGATAATCCAAGGGGTTTCCAGAGTCTCTCCAGCCACCTGAAGATCACAAATCACATTCAGCTTCCAGAGGGACATCATATTGATTACATGAAAAGAAATAGTTGTTGGCCATTTATTAAATATTTAACAAAGCTATGTTGTATTTAAATGGAAGAACAACAACCTTCTAAGGTCCATCCAGTACTAAGGGTCTATTTAATATTGCATTGTGTCAATACAGTTTGTGCAATCAAAATCAACAAATATTTACATGGTGTCTCAAATGTATCCAGAATTTGAAAGAATGACAGGCACAAGCCCAAGTTCCTATTCCTTCCACAGCTGAGAGATGTGAAGACAGGCAATGAGTAGGTTACTAACATAAGGAGGCCCATTGATTGCAAGAAATCCACCTTTACTTGGCTGTTTTATCTGATGGACCCTTAGATGGGGTTAAGTTAGGGAAGTACTGAATGGGAAGAAGGTGCTGGGGACTATAACATGACTGGCTGGGATGTTCAGAGTTATGCTCAATATCTCTTTAAAATATATTGGAATGTATGTACCTTCTATTAAAAGCAACTTAACTCAATAAACCATCTTAATCACCCAGTTCAAGTCAACCAAGACCTATTGCATGCCATGCTTGGAACCTCCCATAGGCAGGTGCTGGGACTCAAGTCCTCCAAAATCTCAGGATACTCCAATGACTCCCAGGCTCATGCTGAAGGGGTGAGGTGAGTTCAGAGCAAATATTACCACAACATTACTATTTTAACCACTCTAATGAGCTAAGGCAAGTGTGTTAACTAGTCACAACTTCTCAAGTGCCTACAGATCACAATGTAGACCACTCAATCAACTGTGAAAAACACAGTCTGGGGTAAATAAAATGTGATGTAGTCATGTGAGTACATGAAACACTGTTTATTCTTGTATTATTATTTATTAGTTATTGTATTATTTTCCATTCGAACAACAGTAAACCACTTTTATCCCACCCTGTACAATGGAATATTCTTCAGCCTTGTAAAGAAAGGAAATTCTGATACAGGTTACCATGTGGGTGAACCTTGAGGGCTCTGCTGAATGAAGTGAGCCAGTCACAAAAAGACAAATACTGGATGATTCCACTTTTATGATGTGCCTAGAGCAGTCAGATTCAGAGAGACAGGAAGTAGAATGGTGGCTGCAATGGGCTGTAGGGAGGTGTGTGGGGAGTTGTTTATTGGGGACAGAGTTTCCGTTTTGCAAGATAAAAATAATTCTGGAGATGGATGATGGTGATGTTTGTACAACAATGTGAAAGTACTTAATGCTACAGCGCTAGACACTAAAAATGGTTAAGATGTTACTTTTATATGGATTTTATCACAATTTTGGGTCTGTTGAAATGAAGAAAAACACAGCCTGGACTAACACCAAATATAAGACTTAAATTGGTAAAATGTAATTTTTACATAGCTACTCTTAAATGCCTGGGTACAGTCTGCCTCTGACTTTATTAAAGTAAAACCAAGGATGGAGAGACTATAGACACGTGCACACACAGGAATGTGTGTGAACATGTGTGTATGTGTGTGTGGGTGCGTGTGAAGGAGATGGGCCCGGAACCTTTTTGCAGGATGTAGGATGAACTAATCCAAAATCTGTGCTGACTTACAAAGCACCTTAGTTCCCACCAGTACTGTGAACCCAGGTGTACAGAAGTCACATGCAAGAGGATAATTGTATAAGTGCAGAGTATGTACAATCTGGACTTTCTGGAAAAAAAGGCTGGGGAACAAATCCCTAGCCACCTCCAAGATGCTCTGTGACTCACCTGGGGGCTCCAAATCCCAAGTCTTTGCTACCTCTGAGCCTTAGAGCTAGAGCTGCCACTCTTGATTACACCAGGATGTAATTTCTGGAGGGGCCACATGGGGTTCTTTCTCCAGGGACTGCTCCACTTGCTGTCCTGTTAACTCCCTCACATTCCTCCCAATGGAACACACAGCAGGCCAAAGTCACAGGCCCAGAGAGTGTTTGTACTCAGAGGGAGTCAGCAGTGGGAGCTAGGTCCCATAATGAGTGATTTGTGGCCTTTAGGATGTGTGGGCTTTTCCCAGCTTCATAAGACAGACCAGAGATGCACTTTTAGTAGAACACTGCAGAGGTTCCAGCATTTTACCATCTTTGGAATACGCCCAGTTATTAACATTTCAGAGGCTAAAAAGCAGTGTTGACTTTTCCATTGGTGTTGTTCTCTCCAGCAGAGTAAATCATCTAAACTCTAAGAATACACATTTTATCTTATAGATTTCAGTAAAGCATTTTATTATTTTTCATCACCATTTATCACCCCATGCCCTCTTCCACCTCCCTTCCATACCTCACAATCACCACATTGTTGTCTGTGTCCATGAGTTCTTTCTCTCTTTTCTTTTTTTGTGTGAAAAAGGGAAGCCATAAGTAATTTTCATTTTAGTCTTAATTTATATCATGCAAAAAAAGTTACTTGAAAATGATGCAATCTAACTCCTTCATTTGAAAGTTAAAGCTCAGAGAGGTAAACTTACTTTCTCCAGGTCACACAGACAATGAAGCAGAATTGAAGCCAGAACCTGTCCTCTGTCCTATGAATGTGAGGCCATTTATAGGCTCTGGCCATAAAATGTAAGACTCCAAGAAGATGTAGGATTATGCCATTAGGGTTTCCTTTTACATCCCAGGCCACATGCTGATAAGTATTACATTATTCATTTATTCTTGGGTTTGGATGTTTTTTTGGATGCTCTTTGCAGTGTTTCTTTTTATAGTATCAGAAAACTCATGGAGGGGCCATATCTGGTGCAGCATGCCTCTCATTATGTTAATCCCAAGAGAAAGCTTAAGCTCTAATATTTAAGCTTCCAAGATATTAACAGGGAGGCTCTGCACAAAGTCACAGCATCATCTTCTGTCTCTGTGAACACCAAACACCTATCAGAATGAGTACTGGGGGGCTGCATGCCTCACTGGAGACTGGATGTTGCACTGACCTCAGGTCACAGCCCCCATAAGCTGAAGTCACTGCCCACAGCCACTCCCTTGACCCTGCCAGTTTGTCTGGCCTAGTGACCAGAATTGGGGTTCATGGGTTGACAGCAAATTTCTGAGCCACTTCTGGCTTCAGAGGGGCAGTGTGCAGGAGAATCCAGTCACTGAAATACTGACCATCTCAAGACAATGTGGCAGGATTCGAAGAATAGGATGTATACTTGCTCCAAGAGGGAATGAACATGTACCTATGTCTTGCTGTTGGCCCTCCTACTAAGGCTACCTAATTTGGGGGCCCATAGCACCAGTATCTTCCAAATATTTTTTTTTCTAAAAGACTTTTCCTTAAAAGTTAAGAAAAGGTTTTAGAGATATAGATGAGGAAGAAGAGTAGACCAGAGGATTTGTGGAGAAGACTGCACTGCCTTTAGCACTGAGAACTTTCTGGGCAGGATGTACCTACTTGACCTTCCCAGATATACTACAAACTCAGGTTCACTCATTTGCATAAACATTGCCACACAGTGCAGTTTCTTGCAGGACAACAGGTGCCTAATAAATGTTACTTAAGGAACTGATTCTATATGATGGTGACATTTGCCCTTTTAGTCTCCCAACCAAGTAGTTCTAATTATTAAGTCTTTATCTTTATTTGGTTTCCCCCTGAAGTGGATCCTGAAATTAATAGTTTATTTGGGAAGTGGTTCCAGGAAGTAGCAGTAAGAGAGTGGGAAATTCAGACAGGGGAGGGAAGGAGGACAATATGGGATGTAGTCACATGAGCATGTGATCTCAGTGGACAACAAGGGCTCAATCCCAACAGGAGATGCTCTGAGAGACAATGTTAAACCACCTCTGAATTGTTCCTCAAGGAGGCAGGGAAGCTGATATATATTCACCAGGCTTTTTACATCATTGCCTAAAGATGCTCCTTTTTTAGGCTGAGCACACAGTCGTGGCCTAAGAACAAATACCATGAGGAAGAATAATGCAAGAATCCATTAACTAATCAACCCATTGATGACCTAACACTCTACCAGGCTTTATGGAAAATAAAAAAGACCTAAAGAACCTTAGAATAGCTGACATTTTCAGCTGTCTGCCCAGTAAGTATTCCACTTTCTCTTCCTTTCTATCAGGATCTCAATTTTGCACTGGTGGTGAGTTCTCTTGAAGCCAGGCATTCAGTAACCAGTAATGGTAGTTCCAGTTAACTTGCAAATACATGGATTGGTAATGACATCAGATAGAAAGAGAAAGTCTTCAAGGGAGCATTAAAATGCTGCCTTGTTGCTAGAAACAGACAGCAAGAGACAGGGAGGAAAGAAAAAGAGAGGGAGGTCTGAGAGCCATATTACCACCTTTTTCTCTATTCATGTACATTCTCAGCCATGTCAGATCATACTGTTATCATTGGTGTTTAGCTAAATATTGAGAAAGAAAATAAAGGAAGGCAAATTAGAAATTGAGTTTAATAAACTGGGAAGCATAAGCCCGTTTGCTTGCTAGTTGAGAAGCTACAGCCTCATACCCCAGGGGATTATAGCATTTCTCTGCCAAGGGAATTAACACTACTCCCTCACTCCTGTATCAGATTGTTGGGGGGCACAGGAGGATGTGCTGGACCACAGAGGCCCTGTCAGTCTAGGGGGTGTAGCTCATCTGAAGCCTGTAAAAGTTCAGGAAGTTGATTGGTTCTTTTGAGAAAGCACCTTATCCATCCCAAACCCAAGCTCCTGGTTATAATCCCAAGGGAACAAAAAAGTGCGCTCTCCCCCCCCGCCCCCGCCTCTTGCTGGTGACCTGCACTAACATGGTATATTCACCTGTTCTCTCCATGTGGTCCTAGCATCCACATGGCCCATGGACTCCAGGAGGGAGCCTGGTGGACTGCATGGAGAATAAACTGAGCTACCTGGATGGGGACTGAGACCACTTAGCAGCCACCTGCAGGCTCCAAAGGACTGTATTTTAATATGGAGCAGAAATTTTGGACACTGGCTTTTGTCTTAGCCTTGCTGAGGACATGGTTGGACTTTTTCCATCACAGAATGTAGGGAGATGGGACATCAGAAACCCAGGGGACAGCTTCTATTTTCACACAAATAAAAACTATCTTGCTACCCTACAGTCTCCTGTGGTGTGGGTCTTTGAAATGCTTTTCTTGTGGTCTCATGGAAAGGATCTAATTCCCACTGACAACATTAACAAACCAGATCATACAGCACTCTAGAGAAACTTCTCAGCCAGAGTAAACCTTTCTGCATGTGTGTAGGTTTTGGAAATGTATGTGTGGGACTTTGCACTCATCCCAATTAAATTTCATCTCCTCTGTCTCCACATTGTGGAGATAGCCGAGAATCTTGGTTCTTCATTATACTTTGTGGTTCCTACTATAATCCTTGGGCCTCTTGCAAATGTGATAATTATGTCTTTCATGTCTTCATCGAAATTCTTTATGGCTTGCCTTTTCTAATTCCCTATCATTTGTAAAATTGCACTTCCTAGAGTCAAGTGCATACATGCCATTATAGAGGATCCCTCTTCCACCCCAGGACACTGATCACATATTTGGAGCAGTTCTTCACTCAGCTACCAATATAACAGCTGTATCCTATCCATGCCCAGTTGTCTCTCTGGCCTCTGATGAAGTTATAACAAGATTTTGGAAATCTTACATTGAAATCAAGACCTGCTCTACCTACCTCATAGTTCTGAATTACCAGTCTGGAAATCTTACCACAAAACAGGAAATAAATGACTAATTCAAAAGATGCCCTCAAAAAACTTTAAATCCATCAATAATCAGAAGTTTATAAGCTGGGACCAGCCAATACTGACAAGTCTTGCCCTCATTTGTCTGATGAGAATTGATGTCTTAGGTGGTTGGGAAGCAAGCAACACTGGCTGCCCCACATCATGGGTCCATAAATACTCAATTACATCAGAATCAGACCTGTCTCTAAATCCATGACTTCAGCACACTTCTTAATCCCCAGCATCTCTGCCTTTTGAACTATGAGATGGTAATGCCACCAAGCTGGGAATAATTCATTACAATTTGGGGGCAGCAGCTTATAGAATGGAAACAGGTCCCATCAGCAGTGCTGGTGATCCTGGGTATTTGTTTTTTGATGCCCTCATTGTTCAATCAGTGGGCAGTGTCTGCGATGACCAGCGAGCAGGCTCAGCTGGGGATGAGAGTGCACAAGGTCCTTCCCAAAGGAAAGGTGGAGCTGGGGGACAAAGGAGGCCAGAGCACATGGCCATGACAACGTAAGGAGACTAGGAGCATCTATAGCAAACTTTGGAAATCTGCTTCAGTCAGAACCTGAACACTCACCATCTCTGTCTCCAGGTTCGTCCCCTCCACCACAAAGCACATTCCCCCAACCATGCCTCATGTCTCCTTGGACATGTACAGCTTTTCATTTCAGACCAGAAACCAAGGACCTCCAGAACTTGGCCAAGCTCCCAAAGAACTCCACTGGCTGACAGTTTGCTCCCTGTACGCACCAATCCACTCTCCTCTCCCAAGGTTGGATCTGGGTATGTGATTAAATAGATCTATCTACCCATGGCCCCTCAATAATGCCCTGAGTAAAGGCAGAGCTTGATGCTCCTATAGGCCTCTCACAGAAGGTGCCAACTCCTCCAATTATTTCCTAACCCACCAAGCGCCTCAGTCTTCCCCAGAGTGTCCCATACTCTCGACATCCCCCCTTCCTCTCTGATGATCCTCCTCCCCTACACTTTCTCCAAGACATGCTTCCCAACCCCACACACATATTCCTTAGGCCCCACATTAGCTACCTGCTTCCCATTTTTTAAACTTTGCCACTGACTAGTTTTGACAACAGCAAACACAATTAGGACAGACATACTACTGGAAGCCTGATAGAGAGTAGGTTTTGATGTGATCCCTTGATAAAGAGTAACCTCCCACACATGGAAAATTCTAACACTGTTCTTCAAAAAGTACACCATCTCTTCCCCTTGGCATCTCAAATGTGGTCTGTGGCTGAAGAAGAACTACTGTACTTGTGGAGTAAGCCTCAAGCATCTTATCTCGCACATGCAATACTTCCGGGAGTGGAGCCGGGCTTCTTTGAATTATGTTCTTATGCTGTGATGAGATGTGGTCTGGGCTTCTGAAAATAGCCACACAGAAAATCCTGTCTTACAACATGTGGGCAGGCTGAGGCATGTCAGGAAAAGCAAATAAGGATGGAGAGAGGCTCTTGGTAAATCTCTCCTTCTGTCCCTTTATTGGCGCTAAAAGCCCATGCTAACACTACTAGGGAAAAAAAGAAACTGAGACAAAGTTTGACTTCCTTTTGATAGCTTCAGATCTGAGGTTCCAGCTGCATGACAAAGACCAGGTGGTCCACTTCTGAGGGAGGCTGGCAGGGCAGAGGGAAACAGCACCAGAAAAGGATGAGTCAGTAAGAAACCAGTTAGAAGTTATTTATCAACAGCTGAAAATGTAACCTCCCCAACAACCTTGAGAATTTCCTAGTCCTACATGCATTTTCAGCTGTCATTCAAAATGCCTCTACCATGAGAAGCTGCTGGCTAACTTCTTTTTGCTTTTTCAAAAGCAGGGGACTCGCACAGTTGACCTCTTTACTGAGCCACACAGCCGAGCTGTCATCAGCAGTGAAGGAGGCAAAGATCTGGCTCTGCTCAGAGGGCTACAGAGTCTCAACACTATTGGTGAGTAGACTAAGTGGATATCCACTGATGAGGTGACCTGCTAGGGGCTGGACATAGTTAAAGGAAGCACCCCAGAGACTAAAGATGTTTAGCAAGCTCAGGGTAGCCATATACAATGTGTAGGATGTGCAGTGCACAAGGGTGAAGAGGCAAGAGATGCTCTTGCCAACCTGGAGGAAAGGACATTTTTTTAAATATATTTCCTTATTCCTTTAATTTTTGTGGTAAATGTCATTAAGTATTACATACATGTAAGAAGAATACATAAATCACAAGGTCCAGTTTTGACTAATCATCACAAACTGAACAGACCCATGTAATCAGCCCCAGGGTCAAGAAATAGAATTCTACCAGGACCTCAGAAGTATCCCTTTAAAAGACACCTTTAAAAAACACTGAACCACTAAGCCAGTGCCCATAAAGCCATGACCAGTGTAACAGGCACCTTTTTCAAGTATACACAAAAGCATTCTACAGCCTAGTAGTTTCCCAGGACTTTCTCTGTCTACACTCCTCCTCTCTCCCTCACCTCTGCCACCTTCTTCCCACAGTAAGTAGTGAGCCCTCTCATCATCAGGGCAGGGGAGATGACACCAGAATGAGAATCCTATGGGCAGCGGGGACAGAAAGATCACATAACAAGCTTTCGGTAAGCAGCCCCATCCTTCACCGAAAGCAGTCATGAGTTTGCAATTGGCCAGTTGGCTGCTGTTTGAATGGTGGAAGTGAACTGTTTATTGCTTTGTGGCAGAGATCACCATCATGTCGTCTGAAGCTTCCTCACCTAACTTATCCTCAGCCAGAGGAAAGGAGTGTGCTGTGACCACACAAACTTGTAGAGACCCAGCTCCTCTGACCCATGCTGCTCTCACCCTAACCTGTGATTGATGCTCCATGGTTGTGCTTAGCAAAGTGGCACAACCTTATGCCCCTCTCCCCAGATTGTTTATGTCTTGAAGACTGGACCCCATAGCTCTCTGTTCCTGAAAAAATGTGGGGATGCTGATGAAAAACAATGAATGCATGAATGAATACAAAGTTTACAAAAAGAGAAGAATGTTTCATTTTTCCCTTATTTTCTCTATAATGTTCCTTTCCAATAAAGTTTCAAGATAAAAAAAATACCTGCAATGCTCTGCCTGGATGGAAGCCCTTTAAGGGCCAGATTTGGATCCCCAGTCACAGAACAGTGGTAGGAAGATGAGTTCACATCAGAGAACATACAGTAGAAATGTATTCCTCTTCTTTTCCCAAAACTCCAAGTTCTGAAAACATAATGTGCTCATTCATCTCATCTGGCAGGCACTTCTGAATCACCAGAATGTTCAAGCTCAAGGACAGGAAGAGAATGAACACTGTGGGAATGATGGGAGAGTTCAGCGTAAGAGCTGCAGGCCTGGGCATGCTCTTGGGCTCGGTATTTATTATGTCAGGGAGCACCTGAGACCTTCCACTTTCCTGACAGAGCCCATGGCTTTCCTCCACTTCTTGACACAAGGTCCCAGCCCAGGACACCCTCAAAGTGATCTTCTGAAAAGGTGTGTTTTGGGCACCTGCAGCCTGGGCCCCTCCTGGGATGGGAAGGCTACCACAATCTGGGCCCTTTTTTCAGTTGTGGCTATGGGCAGAATCCCACTGCATGAACCAGCAGCAGCTCTCAGGCTTTCTGCTTGTGGTTCTCTCAAAGCCTAAAAGGCTGCCCAGGTCCTGGAAGTGCAAAGAAACTGGCGCTCAGCCACTGGGGCAGAGGTTGCTGGAGAACTCTCCCTGCAGCCATCTCTGCAGAGACAACTTAGAGGAGCATCCCACCCAGTTCTAAAGCCACAGACCCCCATTTGCCCCAGGTCTTGAAGCACTCAGCACTGCTCCCTTGCTTTGTGGTTCCTTCTTCCTGCCGCCTTGCCCCTTCACTTCTATTTTCTGCCATTGCTCCTCTATTAAACTACTAGAATCCATGTTGTAGGCTCTGCTTTCAGGGGATCCTGAATCATAAGAACAGGGTGCCTAAATGTACCCAACCCAGGTCTGTACTCCAGGGGTGCCAGTGACTGCCACTCAGCTACACTTTCTCTGCCCAGAAAGTGTGGCTACCTGCTCTATGAGTAGAAAAGTGGCTGCTAAGCCTTTTGCTCTTTCTTAATGCTAATCATCTATGGAACATTTGCCAGGTGGCAGGACTGTGCCAAGCTGCCTTTCTTCTGGGGAGAAAGGACAAATAATAACCAGTCTGATGGTGCAATCTGAGGGTTGCAAGCAGGTATGTGACACCTGCTAGGGAAACAGCACCGAAGTGAGGCAGGACTAGGATGAAATCCAGATCAGTCATGTAGGTACCTTCTCTGAAATGTAAGATTTTGTTTTCATATTGAGAAATGTGAATTATAAACACTATTTTACAGTTGGTTCTTGAGGTTAAAAGATATTATGCAAAGTAACTATCTGTGACTTGTGCATAATAAGCATTGAGTCCATGGCAGCTATCAGTAGCATGAACAATGCTGTCAGTAATGTGAAAATAATCTCAGAGCATTGAGTCTGGCACTGTGCTTGGCACTGACTGGATTTGAGGATTTGGGGACCCGGTCCAGCCATCCTGCATGTGCAAGATTGGTGGTGACCCTGGATCCTGCATTATGGAAGGGGGGGTGACTGGTACTGTGGACCTAACCCAGGACTCAGAACTAGGTAGCACAGAAGGAACAGAATGTACCCATAGTTGTTAGAAGGAAGTTCATTTTGTGTGTGGAAGTAGGAAATCCTGGGGTTGTGAGGGAACCAAGAAATCATGTGTCCTTATCCCTCAGCCCAATATTCATTCATTCATGCACTCATTTATTCATCACAAGCCTATATTAACTATCTGTTCTGCTCGCTACTGGAGATATGAAGGTAGATTAAATCTACTGCAGAAATTTAAGTTCAATAAGGTATCCCAATGCAGCAACAGGGCTCTTTTCAAGGTTGCCATGGGGCACAAAGGAGAATGTGGACCATCCACCACCTGGAGAAGCTTCACAGAGGAATGGCCACCAACCCCCAAAGGAGTCTTGAGTTCTACAAACATGAAAAGCAAATCATGCCCAACACTGGCCCAGAAACTTCCAGTAATGGAAAACCTGCCAACTTCTAGTCTCTGTATTTAAAAATAAAAAAAGTAAAGAAAAAAATGCTATTTCTTGTATAGAATAGAATACTGTCTCTCTGTAACTGCACCTATGCAGCCTTTGGTCCTACTGCTCTGAGCTCTGAAAACTTGTCCACTCAGTCTTTCCTTCCTTCACATAGCTGGAGCAACCACCTGAAATGCCCTTTCTCCAGACCAAACAGCACCAGGCACCTATCCCCCCAACTCCAGGACAGGGTGTTGGTACCACACAGGCTCCTCAACACCCAGCCTTCTCCTCTCTTGTCTGCCAGAGTGTGGCCCCAAGAACTGACCATGTACATCCCAAGGATGTCTATCTAGCATGGAGGGGGGCAGGATTAACTCCTCTCTAGTTTGGAAATACATTCCTATAGAAAGACATGAAATCTGAATGAGACTGACACAGACATGAATCTCACTGGCCTCACAGAACCCATGTGATCTTGGGCAAATTACTTAATATCCTTGAGCCATGAATTCTTTATCATGAAATGAAGACAATGAAACTATGACCTCAGAGGGTGGTTGTGAAGATGAGCTGAGATAATGTACATAAATGTTCAACATAGTGCATGTCACATAGAAAGCACTTGACAAACTTCAGCTGTTCCCTCAGTATGTGAAATGCAGACACAAGGAAGTGTTGAGCCACTAATGACTGTGATGCACTTAAGATGCATCTTCACTGCATGCTTCTGCAAAAGGGTTTTTTGCCTAACTAAGCATTTTATATATTTATTTTCCTCATATTTCATCTTTTAAGATATGCTCCCTTATTACAGGTGGTCAGACTTTTGTGAATCCCCCTCTTGCTGTCATATGATTAAGGCAGAGTTGGCTATGATTCAGCCAAAATCCATGCCCTTTACACATCTTACTTTTAGTGTGTTGTCATGTGGCTGAGTTTTGGCCAACAATACACAGGCAGAAATGAGAAGCACCACTTTTTGTCATTAACCTTTCAAATCTCCCTTATGATCCTCTACCCTTTCTCTTTCTTTTTTAAAAAAATTATTTATTTTTTATTGTTGTTCAAGTACAGTTTCTTGCCTTTTCCCCCCACCCCTCCCCACCACACCAGCTCTCCCCACCTCCCTCCCCCATTTCCACCCCCTTGCTACTGTCCATATGTCCTTTATAATTTTTCCTATAAACCCTTCACCCTTTTCCCCCTTTATCCCCTCCCCTCTCCCCTCTGATCACTGCCAGCCTGTTCTCAATTTCATTGTCTTTTTCATTTGGCTATACTTTGCTTGCATATTCATTTTGTTGATTAGGCTCTTGTTAATCATGAGATAATATGGTATTTGTCTTTCATTGCCTGGCTTATTTCACTTAGTGTAATGCTCTCCAGTTCCATCCATGCTGTCCCAAAGGGTAGGAGCTCCTTCTTTCTTTCTGCTGCATAGAATTCCATTGTGTAAATGTACCATAGTTTTTTGATCCATTCATTTACTGATGGGTTCTTGGGTTGCTTCTAGCACTTGGCTATTGTAAATTGTGCTGCTATGAACACTGGGGTGCATAGTTTTTTTTTAGATTGGTGTTTCAGGGTTCTTAGGATATAACCTCAGCAGTAGAATTGCTGGGTCAAAAGGCAGTTCCATTTTAGCTTTCTGAGGAAATTCCATACCATTTTCCATAGTGGCTGCACCAGTCTGAAATCCCACCAACAGTGTACTAGGGTTCCCTTCTCTCCACAGCCTCTCCAACATTTGTTGTTTGTTACTTTGTTTATGATGGCTATTCTGACTGGTGTGAAGTGTTATCTCATTGTGGTTTTAATTTTCACCTCTCTGATGGCTAGTGATGAGCTCTGATGAGCATCTTTTCATATGTCTCTGGACCCTCTGAATGTCCTCCTTGGAGAAGTGTCTGTTCAAGTCCTTTGCCCATTCTTTAATTGGGTTGCTTGTCTTCTTAGAGTGGAGTCCTGTGAGTTCTTTATATATTTTGGAGATCAAACCCTTGTCTGAGGTATCATTGGCAAATATGTTTTCCCACACAGTTGGTTCTCTTTTCATTTTAATGCTGTTTTCCTTAGCTGTGCAGAAGCTTTTTATTTTGATGAGATCCTCTTTGTTTATTCTTTCCTTTATGTCCCTTGCTCTAGGGGATATATCAGTCAAAATATTGCTATGTGGAATATCTGAGATTTTCCTGCCTATGTTCTCCTTTAGGACTTTAATGGTGCCATGACTTATATTTAAATCTTTTATCCACCTTGAATTTATTTTTGCGTATAGTGCAAGTGGGTACAAGGATGGTACAATATTCACAAATCGATAAACATAATACATCATAAACAAAAACAAAGATAATAATCACATGATCATATCAATAGAGGTGGAAAAAGCATTTAATAAGTACAGCACCTATTTATGATAAAAACACTCAGCAAAGTGGGACTTCAGGGAGCATTCCTCAACATAATAAAGGCCATATATGAGAGACCTACAGCCAACATCATACTCAGTGGGCAAAAACTAAAATCTTTTCCACTAAGATCAGGAACAAAACAAGGTTGTCCATTTTCACCACTTCTATTCAATATAGTATTGGAATTCTTAGCCACAGCGATTTGACAAGAAAAGGAAATAAAAGCCATCCAAGTTGGAAAGGAGGAAACAAAACTATCATTGGTTGCAGATGATGTGATAGTGTACATAGAAAATCCCATAGAGTTGGCCAAAAAACTGTTTGACCTAATAAACGAATTTGGCAAAACAGCAGGATACAAAGTCAATATCCAGAAATCAAGGGCATTTTTGTATACCAGCAATGAAACAGCAGAAATGGAAATCAGGAAAAAATCCCATTTGACATGGCAACAAGAAAAATAAAGTGCCTAGGAATAAACCTAACCAAGGAGGTGAAAGGCCTGTATGCAGAAAACTACATAACACTGAAGAAAGAAATCAAGGAAGACACAAACAAATGGAAACATATACCGTGTTCATGGATCAGAAGAATTAACATCATCAAAATGTCCATACTACCCAAAGTAATTTACAGATTCAATGTGATACCTATTAAAGTACCAATGGCATATTTCACAGACATAGAACAAACACTTCAAAAATTTATATGGAACCATAAACGACCTCGAATAGATGCAGCAATTTTGAGAAAGAAGAGCAAAGTAGGAGGGATCACAATACCTCGTACCAAACTGTATTACAAGGCCACTGTAATCAAAACAGCCTGGTACTGGCACAAGAACAGACACATGGACCAATGGAACAGATAGAGAGCCCAGAAATAAAAACAGAATAGAGAGCCCAGAAATAAACCCAAGTCTCTATAGTCAATTGATATTCAACAAAGGGGGCAGCAGCATAAAATGGAGCAAAGATAGCCTCTTCAACAAATGGTGTTGGGAGAGCTGGAGAGATACATGGAAAGAAATGAAAATCTTTCTCTTTCTTAATCTGCCATGTGGAAAGGAATGCCTGAGATCCCAGCACTGAAGTGAGCCAAGACAGAAAGTTCCTGGGTCACTGAGTCACTGTATGGAAGGGTGTCTGCTGAATAGTGCATTGTACTTTGAATGATTGAGAAATTACCTTTTATGGTTTTAAGTCACTCAAAGTTGGGGTCTTATCTATTATAGCAGATGTAGTTCAACAAAGTACTTTGTGACTGTCCTTACAATTTTATGAAATTCATAGGGTGGGTGTGTATGCTTTCAGCGCTCCCATCAGCCGTAGGAGGGATATTGAATGATGAAGTCCTGCAGTGAACCACCAGGCTTGGCCTATATGGGGACGCACTTAATGACATGTGGTGCCATGAGCTAGTGGCAGATGCTGGCAGCAGACATTGAGCACTGCGGGCACATATGCAGGGGTTTTATCACAGACTTGGTTGTTCACATATTCACGTCTCTGCTATGTGCAAGTAATAGAGCTGAACAGACCCTGATTGAAAATCATTTAACCCAGAGAGTTCCATGGACTTGTTCAAAGTCTGACAGCTGGTTAGTGGCAAAACTGAAGTCTTTTTGGTTTTAGTCTAGGAATTTTCCCTGTAGGCAGACATCTGGGCAGAATGAGTCAAGGTTACATAAAGGGCACCCTCCTTTTTTGACATTTGTTGCTCAAATGGTTCAACTAAGTCACCTGGATGAAGAGATAAGAGTTACTCTGTCCTTCCCAGAGCAATTCCTTGGCACACTTCTCTCCAATAAAACAACAAAGATATGTCCCTTGGCAACATGCTTCATCCAGCAACCAAATCCAAGACCTGCCTAAAGGCACACCATGGACTAAGAATTAACATCTCTGTTCCATTGCTAGCAAATGGAAACTTGGTAATTATATCACACTTAATGAGAGACCTGTGTTTCCAGAATTTTATATTTTTGAATCCATATATATTTTTTATTTTAATTGTTGTTCATGTACAGTTTTCTGTCTTTTACTCCCATCCCAGCCCACCCCCCAGCCCTCCCCACTGAACCTGTAAATATTAACTTTCCCATTGAAGCAACTTACTTTCAATCTCCTGTGCTTTTGGATGTTTAATTAAAAGGCTCCCAGTACTCTGCATTGCTTTTAAAAGTTGGCTCAGAATAAGCTCCCTTCTCCTTCCTGAATGTTTTCCAGGGTTCCTGGAGCCACTCTTCCTTAGACAACTTGAGGTCCTGACAGGTGAGGCAGAGTTCCAGAGCAGGCATCGGCCACTGCTGAGTGCTTAGGCAGCCTTAGTTTCCACATATGAATTATAGGAATAAAGGTAATAACTGCTTCCTCACAAAAAGGATGGAATGGGATCTTGCAAGGATGGAATGAGAGACCAGGATGTGGCGCACAGCATGGGCTCCTGTATTTTTTTCTTTTTACATATTTACTAAACAAGTTAAACAATAGAAAAAGAACTTTTCATAAGTGGTTTCAGCAGATGCTGCCAGTGAGCTGCTGACATCCTCACCTTGACCAATGTAGTACACACTTGCCAGAGTTCTGCCTGCTGGCACCTGCACCTCTGCCAGAGTGCTCTTTCTGGTGGTCAGAACCAACTTTGCCCACATGCAAAAATGCCCAAGGTGCAATAACCTGGGTGCCCTTATCAACCAAAAAATCATGGGAGTTGTGGATGAACATCTCATTCTCTCATGTTTCCTGTGTGCTTTACACCGCCTCCCAGGTCCCAAGAAGGACTGAGTTCCAGTTGCCTAGTTACAACTTCCCCTTCTCTTCCGTTCTTTGTTCCTATTTCCTGCTCCCCAATCTGCATTGCCAAACAAATGACTTGCCCTTTAATCCTTGACCATGGGCTTACTTCTACGAGATTCCAAACTAAAACAAATGCATTGTATGTGAATGTACATGTATGCATTCTAGACTAGAAAATTGAATTCTGCTTCTGTTACCTTCCAGGGCATTTACTGTTCTCCTTTCCAGCTTCAGGAGGTCCACATTGTTAATATAGGAGGAATCAAGCTTGTCATCTTCATTAGTAGAGGCAATTGGTTTGGAAAGAAATATACCATTCTTCATGGTAGTGGTTGTTTCTGGGAATGGTGGGTGGTGGGTGATGGGTGATTAGGACTGGTGATGGGGAGAGGATATCCATATTATATGTAGTGTTGCATTGGTTCTTATTAAAAAGACACAAAGCAAATATAATGTAAGTTCACTGACACAGTTCTGGTTGGCAATTAAGCAGAATATGTTCAATTATCTTTGTAGTTTTCTATAGTTTAAAAATATCTCATATAAAATGAATATTAAAATACAATTTATAAAAATTTGTGGGATGCAGCAAAAACTGTGTTTAGAAGAAAATTTATAACATTTTTTCTATATATTAGAAAAGAAGAAAGATTCAAAATCAACCATCTAAGTTTCTTTTTAGGAAACTAACAAAAGGAAAAGGAAAACCCTGGCCAGGTGCTCAGTTGGTTGGAGCTTTGTCCCATATACCAAAAGGTTGTAGATTCAATTCCTGGTTAGGGAACATACCTAGGTTCTGTGTTCAGTCCCCTCTGAGGATGCATAGAGGAGGCAACCAATTGATGTTTCCCTCACTCTATGAGGCCAGTATCACTTTAATACTAAACTAGGCAATGAAATTACAAAAGAGGTAAACTACAGAACAGTACTTCTCATGAACAAAGATGCAAAAATTCTCAACAAAATATTAGGAAATTCAACCTAATGTTATATGAAATAAGTTATACATGACAACCAAGTGGGATTTAGATTTATTTTAGGTATGCAAAACAGGCTCAACATTTGAAAATCAATTAATGTAATCTATCACAACAGGCTAAAGGAGAAATTCATATTATTATATTAATAGATGCAGAAAAGGTGTTTGAAAATATTGAACACCTATTCATGATTTTAAAAGAATGCTCAGCATGTTAAAAGTAGTGGGGGAACTTCCTCAATCTGGTAGAAACATCTATAAAAAGTCTACAGAGTATCTACAAAAATTCTACAGGCTAACATCATAATTAATGGTGAGAAAACAGATGCTTTATTAACTCCCCAGCACTCCTGGCATTCCTTGCATATGAGCTGGGCTTGCTCTGTGACCAGAGGAAGCCCTCAGACAAGGAAGAGTGGGTGCCAAGGGAAACGGGTGAAGCACCCACTACTCCATGTTACATGGAACTCTTTTTTTAAAATTATATTTTATTGATTATGCTATTACAGTTGTCCCATTTCCCCCCCTTCATTACCCTCCACCCTGCACACCCCCTCCCACCCACTTTCCCCCCTTTAGTTCATGCCCATGTGTCATAAGTTCTTTAGCTTCTACATTTCCCACACTATTCTTGCCCTCCCCCTGTCTATTTTCTACCTACCATCTATGCTACTTGTT